>CAJQUW010014263.1:0-24124 GCA_907163375.1 Prostheceraeus crozeri
ACCTATCATGATGAGTAATTATTCGTATGATTACCCGAATATCTGTTCCACTGGGCCAGGACTCCAATTGTATTGGAATTAGAATCTGTCCAAAGTGAAAGCTGATTAACATCTATGGTGAATAGAAATTTCAAGGCAATGCTTTTGATCTCAATGATGGTTCCGCAGGATATAGAAATCTTACTTTGATGCATTTGGCTAGAATAGCATAGGAAATAAGGATAAATTTGAAACGAACTGAGAGATAGAGGTTCAAATTGGTGACAACGCCATGAACTGAGATCATTTTTGACAAGAATATTATCAACTGGGGATTGGGAAACAAAAGCAAGAGAATAAGTTATTTCATAACGATGGCCATATATCATCCCAATCCTTTACATCACGAATTTTCTCATCAGCAACTACTTAACTGACTGACCGACTGAATAGGAAACTGCGCCAATAAATCAGCCATCTTTATGACATCAACTTAATTACCGAATGTTTCACCGGAGGATGCAATCCGCTTATATCAGCAGAGGCTTTTGTCAGTTGTAAAATTTGATGGCGGCCTCTCCGCCGTTTGTTTCCATTTGAAACCACTTCCAAAGGCATTTGATATTTCTCTACTGTTTGAAAATTGAATACTTGTAAAACGTAATGAATTGAATTTTTAGAAAAACTGTGAATTTCGAAATTTGAATTGTTCATGCAATGAAGATGCACTTTCGTTGCGCTGTCAATATTCCAAAGTAGATTTCTTACTAAGGTTGGAAGATTATAACCACTCGCTCCACCCTCGTTTTCTTACGTGAACCTCAAAAACTAATCTGCTAAACCTTTCATCATTCCAGTGACCGATTCACCTTCCTCTCGCATTCTTACGTGAACCTCAAAAACTAATCTGCTAAACCATTCATCATTCCAGTGACCGATTCACCTCCCTCTCGCATTCTTAGGTGAACCTCAAAAACTAATCTGCTGCGCTCTGTTGCAACTTTCAGTGCTACTAATTTTCAGAAGTTTCACGAAAAATCGTTGAATTTGTTCCATTGAGAAGATAAATCAGTTACCAAGATATTTGAAAAAGTGCTGAAGGAGGGAATTTTGCTGCTTTTTGCAAACATTTTTGCGCGATAGCATTCACCAAAACCGCCTCGATTTTCAATTCGAAGCAATTCTTCAGAAGTGAAAGAGAGAGAGGCGAATCATTTCAGAGATGTACTTCAGCGCCGGTATAGTGTTAATCAATACCATAAGGCGTGAGTCCTTCCGGTTCCGCAAAGTTGTTTCTGAAACTTATGACCCCAGCCAGCTTTGGCGCAGCATCGATGTCCCAATTGGTAGAGGCCTTGCCCTTCTCAACGACTTCTTGCCGTTGGGTTGTCAGGAGATTGTTGATTTTCACTCCTCGGGAAGTGTTGTCTTCGTTAAACCCTCAGGAAGCTGCCCTCTTTTATAGTCAAAGGCACAGAGTTAACTCCCTTTGTTTTGAAGTCGAATTTCTATCAGATTTAGCACTAGAAGCGCTGAACCCGTCAATTGACGATTTTAGAATATAAAATATTTCTAATTTTTCACCCAGGTGTTGGTTTCCATGTTCCTTTCATGACATTTTTTATTTGCAGTATCATTACAGAAAAATCATGTGGCTATTGGAAAATTGCATAGACATATGAAACACAGGTCTTTATACCTCTAAGCGCCTCTAAAACATTTTACCATCAAATGGAAAAAGATTTTGTGCAGGTCCACAATGGTGCATGATGAGTAGGCTTCATTTTTTCATTGTTTACATAACGCTCGTGTATGTGCGCTGTGTTGGAAAATTTCAAAATGCAAATTATTTGATGAATGCGCTCATGATAGCGCATTAGTCGGCCTATATGAACAACCCGGCATAAATCAATCTGCAAGATGAAAGCTATCATTATATTCATAGTTCAACACGAAAAACTGACTGTTGATAAAGTTTCCACAGCAGTAATTGATGAGCTTGAGATCTCCACAGCTGTTTTGAGGGTCTAAACGTGTAGCCATTGTGGCTCTGTGTAGGCCTATTTTCGATAGGGATGAATAGATTTCAAAAATGGACAAATGTAAAGGTACCGCCGCATGGAATAAATCAATTTATTTGATATTATCTGAGGTTGTGTGGTGACAGCAAGCAACGTAAAACCGCTTCCTAGTACATGATGTCGTTGAATTATTAAAAGCACCACATTTTCGTATGTGTTTACTAAGAAGGCTGAAAGACAGTACAAAGATCATTTATATCGACCTACTACATATAGTTCATCTCTATACTATAAATTTCCCAATGTTTGATATCGCATTTAGGCAGGTAAACTAAGAATTTGTAAGAGGTCGGCTGTATCACCCGCAGGTCTCAGGGAGTGTTATAAAGCTTAGGTCTCTGGGGGTTCTCTAATGACCTCGGTGTTGCTATAACTCGATTGTGTCTGCTAGATAGGCCGATGTTCGCCTACATTTAACCGCAGTAATAGGTCTGATATAGCGGAGTTAACTCAAATCCCCCTTCCTGTACCTCCATGCAACACCCATACAGTAACGTACGACCATAAGATATCCGAATCTGACAGTGAAGAGAGTGAAATAATAAATATTCACATTCAGAAATCAAATAGTATAAGCAAATAGAATGAAATAGGTCGCTAAAGTTATCATTTGATTTTATGTTATCATAGTGCTGCCTGATATTGTCAACTTGAGAGAATAGATCTTGCCGGTATTCTTTGAACAATGCATCGACAATGGCTAAGATGCAGCAATGGCACAATTGAACGGTTCTGGCGCTTATTAGGTGTATAAGTAAGTCGGTTTGTAGTGTTTCAAAGACGTCCAGAGTCAAGAAGGATACCGATCACTTCATCTTTATCAAACTCTGGGGGGACGAATGAATGCTGATGATGTTTTTGCCACCAGACTGGAAAGCGCCGAATAGCTCAAGAGAGACACAAATATAGACCACAAACGTTTCGCCCTTGGCTTGATCACTTGTATCACCAAAAATTCGAGAGCTGTACTTTTATGTCTGGGCGTTGTGAACAAATATCTTTAAATTCCATCGTAATACAGACCACTGAATACTGCTTGGTTCTGGAGTCACGGGATGTTGACACAAAATGCAAATATATTAATGACGATAAAATTTTACTGTTCCCTTAGACGTGATTTTACTGTTCGTGTAGCTCCCCTATATAAAATGATGGACATGATTTACATTAAATGCGATAACAACAACGTTTCTTTTTTGGACATGCACAGAGCTACTAACTATTTTGATCCTGTCCTTTACGATTTAATGCAATACAATCGTTACATATACTTTTGCTCTTTTTCAGCCCTGCCAGTATTAAGTAGTAGAAGAAAGATGCGTTTTCACTATTCTTCTCCATTCCTGGCTTTAAAATGACACGGAAGAATATAATTAATCATTAAGTTTAACATTTATGTCATTGTCGTTCTTTCAGTCCGCGACACATAACACGCATCACACTATATTGTCAACTGGAAAAGGTAATGTCAAAGATAATTTGTCCTTCTGCTCCTCTTCATCACCTGTCACTTGTTGTTGACATAAGTTTCTATTATACTCCGAAAAGTATGTGCTGGATAGCCATTTGCTTTATATTGTTCCATTACAGTTTTCAGAACGATCTCAATTTTGTAAATAAAGCATATGTAACTACTACCCCGTCCATAACTTTGGGGCCTGTCACTCTTGTCGCATTTTCGCTGTGGATCTCGTAAACCTGTGGTGGTCGAACTGTACTTTCGTGATATTTTCCACCTTCTCACCTACAATCGCTGGATTTAGTCCACTGAGATTTCAAATTGATGACCCATTTTGGGAAAGTGCTCTTCTGAGCTGTGTCAGTTTTTGCAAATATTTTGGATAATTCCTTCAGCGAAGCGCCTCGCTTTCAATATGAATTCACTATTTTACAAAGATGAGTGCATGAATTGTGTTATGATAATCTTCTATACAATTAATGTCTTACACAGCTTAATCACTTACACAGGTACATTTTGGTACATTATATCTAATAAAAGTAGTCATTCTTCCTCGCAAGCTATTGACTCTGTGATTGACTCAAAGCGAATAACAGCGCTGTCTGAAAGCGTGACACTTAGCTTAAGATACATTCTGTTATTCCTAGTCTCTTCTAAACGGTCGAACACACTGGGTAATCTTTGACCATGTTGTAATCAGTCACAACTACTTTCATTATTACTCTTTTATTTTCCCACACGATCAGAACTATTCATTCAGTAGTCGTCGATGTAATTCTTGGCATTGCAGATTTAGGTCATTCTATCAAATAATCATTAATGCAAATGAAATGAAGCATTTTATTTTCCAGAAAAAGCGAAAAATATAAACAACACAACGATTTACTGATACCAGAGGAGGAACCTGAATCAGTCTACTTTCAAGTCTAACTCTGCAAAGAGAACGTTTATACCAAGTGGGGCACATTATCGCATGGGGTCAGATGGGCTAGTCTGGGGTGACCTAGCACGACCCAGGTCCCCCTAACCACATCGAATACCCCTCACAAATAAGGCTTTTTATTAGAAGTCGCTCACTCCTTTATTGCTAACAGAGAAGGAACCTCAGTCACAACCACCACAAATCACCTACCCACTAAACTTATCATCTACCTGAAATGAGTACTATACAAAGAAGCGGTCTACAATCGGATGGGGTCTGTGGCTGTCGCGGCGCGTGCAGCCCACGTAGTCCCGACCAAGACTTCTTCCCCTTCCAAAATAGGTCTTATTCAGATAAGTCGCTACTCCTTTAAGCAGACAGCGCAGTACCCTCTACCACCCCCATCTCCCCCCCCCACACTTTGTCCAAATATCCCCCACTGCCATGACAGTAAGTATTATACACCGTTTGGCGCTCAAGTCGGTAGGGTGCACTGACATCCTTTTTGGAGCATACCTTTGCGGAAGTTATGCTTATATGGAGTTCAATAACATCACCGATAAGGCAATACGCAGAAAATCACAATGGATCGTGTCAGTATATTAACTGTTAACTACTAGTGACATGCCACGCGTGATTCACGCGTAATTACGGAACACCCCAAACATCCGTGGATAAGGACATTTGGTATAAACTGTCGGAATGATTGTAAAAGGTTGCCTAAATTGTTTTGTATTCCGAAGTTTCATAAGTCACCGTATTAGAGTAATAGATTTATATCAGCTGGAGCGCGCAAGTGTACGAGTACAACCAATTGTCAGTTGTTCTTATTAAGTTCTTTCCTTAATAAATACTTTTTTTAAAAACTTTATTGTGAAGCAATACAGAAGAATAGTGGCTTCCGCTGTTTTTGGAGCATTAAGTCTACTGAAGAAATTTTTTGAAACTATGCAAATAATAAAAATAATGTCTTTTCCAATTCAAGTATTAGATTTTTCTACAGATGTACACTACTAACCTCAATCATGAAGACATATGTGCCACGATTTGTTAAGCTTTGCTGAGCAACAGTTTGTTATACTCCACGTCGAGAAAATTTCTTTCTTGATTGAGTTTTAACAAAACCCAGTTTTTTCGCTTGGTACCAAGACCGCTCCCAATTGTTATCAACTGACTTAGTTTGGAAATGTTGCAAGTCCGCCAATTAACGTTTTGTTAGTTTCGGAAGTTTTCGTTGAATTTTGGTGGCTACTTGGCATTCAAGTAGGTTAGGGCCAATTCCTATGGGGAGGGGGTGGGGGGGGGGTTAAGGGGGGATTCTGCCGCCACTCATGTTAGCTTGATAGTGATTGTTTTTGATTCCATCTCGATGAATTCGATTTTTTTTACAGAAATCGTTCGTGTCCAAACCAAGAAAGTATCGGATTAGAGCTAAGATTGATGTCTTGCACCACCACCCGTTACATCGATGATATATGTCTTTTTCAATCTCGCCGCTCGCTATAAACAATCGGCGCGGCTGACACTGTTGCCCGCGTGACTAAGATTATATCCCGCGGATTGGATATGAAGGGCTGTAGAGAATCTATGGGACCGGAATAACACCGTTGCAGTAGAATATCTCGATATCAAGCTATAATATTTGTAGTGATGGTTTACATTACCATCAGTTTTTCATATGGTTGAGCAATTTATTGTTTTGATGTTATTGTTTTCCCGCGCGCGCCACCGCCTCACTTTTCTCCCGACAGTTTCTTCCTTCCTCATCATACCGGGTGCGAATTTGTCTTTTGCCCTCGTCAATTCGTTATTCTCATTACCAATTATGGAATTTGTTTACTCTATCTGCCGTATGGCATTGTTAAAGTTTAACAAAGCAGTATTAAGAAAAAGTTTATTGTGAACCACGCGGAATATGGAAGCCTGCAATGTTAATCAAATGTATGGAAGGAGATGTTGGATAAGCATTTTTTAGTTTTGTTTTTTCAATTAGTTTGCAGTCAGCAGAGATTTTTGTATTTTGTGTGGCTTCATTTAAAGAGTGTTATCATTGTTTAAGTCATGCGTGGGGCCGTGAGTAGGTTTGAGCGAAAAAAAGTTAAAGACCCGAAACGCGACCTGGTAGCTGGTATTTTGATGATGAATTAAAACTTCTATGTTTATTCTTATTGCGGTTTGTTTTGTATAAAGATTGTAAATATGTTTTATTGTTGGTTACGCATCTAAGATATTATTGCTTTTGGTTTCTACCGTGGGGTTAAACGTTCACTGCCCTTTTTTCAGGGCTACACCTCTCTCTCTTTAGTATTTATTGAGCTTTCTCTCGCTCGCGCTCGCATTATTGTTCATTCGTATGTACATCTAACCTGATTTTCCATTAATTGTAATTTATTATTCTACTGTGAATTTGGGCGTAATTGCTTTGGCAGTGGACAGTGCAATAGTTTCTGTTTTAACCACTTTGATTATTTCAGTTATAAATAATCAAATAACACCCGTATATGGCTAGAAGAATGTATAGAAATTAGAAATGTAGAAGCTACTGTTGCTTGATCGATTTTTTGGATTTTTTTGAGAAATGCAGTTGATTTTTCATGATTGCAGTTGAGGCTCTGCTTCAATATAAGGACTGCAAAACAAATGCAGAGAAACTCATTTTAGTTTTTATTTCCTGTAGGAAATTTCCATTTATAATTTATACTATGACGGCAATCGGCCAATACGAGTGTAATGATCAGTGCCCACGGGAATCTCTACATAGGGTGGCGGATAATTTGGACAGTGCATTATTGGCGGGCGTAGGTAATATTTTAGCTTTTAGACTGTCTCAAATTCGTACGCGCCGGAGGGTTTTAAGTGTTATTTTAGATTTTCCCAAAATAGAGCGCATAGGCCCGTTTTTGGATGGAATATTTTTATGATCTAGAATTGTAAGATTACTTTATCACGCGTAGAATTGCACAGCGAGTTGCATGCGATGTGTAGTATATCTAGTTAAGAGATGTATAATGTACTATCTTAACTGTTATACATGTACATCAGACATGTAGCCCATTTGAAAAAAAGTTATAAAGAGATGACGCGCCAGGTGCGCCCGACGTAAGATTGCTCTCAGAATTTTGATTTAGCTTGGAGAACCGTGCCAGGAGATTACGATTCGAGGTGAGCAAGATAGATGTTATTCTAGAAATTGATATAAACATTTGCCTTTCCGAAACTGTGCCAAGCGCGCACCAGCAGAAAAATGATTCATTTCTTAGAATCTTTCTGAAACTGTGCACGGAACGCATCGAATCAAGTGCGTGCAGTATTTAAAAGTGAGGCCTGTCGGAATCCAGGGCCTCTTGCATAGAATTCCAGTTCGGACTAGAAATGCAATCGCCGATAGTAATACCAACTCTGCGGTTGTAATGGTATGAAATATTTTGACTGAAGTTAAGATGAAATTATTTTATATTCAGCATAGGTATAGAAGCCTGCGTATTAGATGAAGTAACGATTTAAATGATTTTTCGGCATAAAAAGGCTAATGCTAAAGCTGATATTCAGCATGAGTAGACAGTATCAGAATATCTGGAAGTATATTTTTTCATACATGAATGATAGTACAATGAGGTTTAATGAGACGTACAATGAAGGCATGTTACATACAGAGATGGCAATTTGAATGATGACATATTTACAGGAAAAAAAATGAGTTGTGAGATTTATGAGTGAGATGGAGAATGATTCTAGTTATGGTAGGACGCTCGCGCTCCATTGTCAGAAAATAAGTTGATGATTGATGATAGAATCATAAGAATTTTTAGTGCATTAATGTATTTCTAGGCTCAATAGGTATCCGTATACATAAATTATCAATATACATGATTAAAACGAGTGTTGATTATTATACGGATTAATAATTAGTGTTTTACAGTTAGGGATCTTAATAAGTTTTCTTTCTAATTATAAGTCCTAATTAGTAGGACGGTCCGGTTAAACAAAAATATAATTTAATCAACTTACAGGTTAAAATGCAAGATATGATCCAAAGCAAATAGTGCTTAGAATACCGCATTGTAATGTGATTGGTGAATCCAAAAGAATGGTGTTCGCGCTAAAGTACGATACGTAACCAGACCTCCGTTAGCAACAACAGCATAATGAAGATTGTACCGATGACACTCGATTTCCTCCATTTATTAAAAGTAGCGACAATTTTCCCCCATAGATACACATTTGTGAAACATTTCTCCCCGCACTATTGTGTTTTAAACAAAGACTATCGTATTATTCACGTTTAGTATACGCCTGCTATTAGAAGTTTGTGAAAGTGAACCTTGGCAGTAAGGTAAGAATATGCCTATTGGAAGGAAAATTAACATCGCCAGGGTGTGTGATAATCCAAAACAGGTTTCTCCTTCTCAGAATAGTCAACGGCTGCAGTAAGACAACAGTTGATTGTTTTGTTCTATTAAATTCAATATTTGATGATCGAGTATTGATCCTCCAAAAATTTTGAAATCAGCAAAATTGATGACAGAATCCGGTTCAACGAACTTCTTAGTGAGCTCCTTCTAAGGCAAACTAGCGAAGGTTACAAGAAGGACCCGGAAATATTTGCCATGCACCGGTTCCAGAACGGGTTCCTATTTGCACCGTCATATGCGTGATTTCGAGCAACCCTACTAAATCCATTCCCATGTTGTGGTGGGTGAAATTTAACTTCGGTGGATAATAATGATAAGTACGGGGCCGCGGTGGAATTCTGATGTCCGATAAATTAAATATCCAATTGTATTATTGGGACTCGAAATTCTCTATCTCCCTCCGAAAAGTGTTCAAAAAGTTCAGATCCTTCCTGGCTCTTCTCTCGAAATGAATAGTTCAAAGATGCATGCGAATGGTGTACATTAGGGAAACGAATGTTTTTTTTCCTCGCCCATGCCCTATAATTCATTGTATCAGGGACATCGGATGAACTTTTCCACGTGAAACTAACAACCCACCCCAATGCTAGTCATATGCATTTACATTTACTGATCTCAACCGTTTACTGAACAAAAAACAATTCATCATCCCCAACACGGTGCAAAATGCCTACAATCTTAAAAATTGCCTATTTAAATTAACAATAAAGTGATTATCGGCCTACGCCGCCGCGCGTAGTTTACTTGTATAAGCCCATATATAATTTGATTACTTTTCTGATGTTGTCTAGTTAATGAGAACAAAAGTTATGTTGAAATAATTACAAAAGGTTAAATATTCGAACTAATCTGTGAATTTCCCCCCTAAACTACAATTATAAAGACAGTATGCTATTTATCTAATTACAATGACTTTGTAAAATTCGAATATTTCCACAAACTAGTTTACCCCTCACAACTCGAAAGCTGTAACTGAGCGTTCTTCCCCTCGCTTTTTCCTCTCCTTTTTCTGCAAAAACGTCATAGGATATCTTGAAGGCACTTTATGCTTTAATGACGCGTTTTCGGGCGGCAACTGTATTAGTATAGTTCTTTGTTGGGAATTTCCAGTCTGTTGGAAGGTTCCTTGGATTCCAAAGTTTTGTAACAGATGTCAAAACTTCTTTGCGCTGATTCTGCACAAGCTGTTTTTTTATTACATATATGTTTGATACTCAGTTGTATTGCTACAATTGGTAAATAAATCAAAGACTCAGCCCACCTTACACTCGAAAAAGGCTAGGCAAACTTTACATACAATGGTTCTTCAATAACATTTTTGAACATTCTATAATGACTGATACAACGTGCAGATGAACTCTTTGTGAAGACGGTGATTATGACCGTCGAACTTGCTGGCCTGTGGGCTCTAGTTGAACAACCACCTTTTTTCCTTTCCTGACCAAGTAAAATCTGGGCTCCAAAGTGTTATTTCAGTTGATGAATATGTAATGGCTAGTCAAAGTTCTCGTAACCGCAATGTTGTGCGTCTGGGTAAAAGAAAAACATCGCTCTACTTGTGGTTTAGTCTCTGTGAACAAAATGCTCCCACATGTGGATGTTGTGGGCTGGAAATAGACTTCGACGACTTTGATAGGCCCCTAATTTTTTTCACTTCCTCTGCGAACACCTATACGCCGAAATGCTGGAAAACTATTTAATACCACAGTTGAGAGACAGAGGATGATTGAAAGAAGTGTGGTTGCAGGAAGATGGCGCTCCACCTCATTATGCTGTGTCAGATCGAGAAATTCGCAATAAAACATTTTCTGGGCGTTAAATAGGCGGCAGCTCTCCACCGTTGCCGTCACCTTTGATATGGTCACGAAGTCCAGATCTTACAACTCCGGACAATGCCTTGTAGGGGATTATCATGAAGTGCCTTTTCGCCGTTATTCCAGGACCGAAGATCTTCGAAAAGTAGTGGAAGATACTTTCTCGACAGTCAGTCTTGAGATGCTACAGCGGATGTCTGAGAGAACATGGAGACACATCCAATTATGCTTTAAGCTTAACGGTGAGCACACCGATAATCTTGACGTGTAATTGTCTTTCTATACGTATATAATACATGTTGAATTAAATTCTATCTGCTTCTTATAAATCGTATCTGCTTTCTGTCAAAACTAAGCAGGGGTACGGTGACTTCTTGGACAGTCTGTACATGCTGTGAGAGTTTGTAGTTATGACTGTTGGATAGCAATCGAAAGCTTTTGTGTGATTGACACATACAGTGTATGAATAATATCAACAACATAGAGAACTCCTGACTCTTTCCTACTACAAAACTAAAAATGACTAGTCCGACTCTCTTTCATGCATTCTTTTTTGATGCTCGTTAAAACGTGTCGATTGATCACTTATGACTTAAAAACGCCATAATTCTTCATCCCATACATGCCTGCCATGTGCAATATGCGAGTCATAGCAGTAGTCCACGGTCAGGATGTTTCTCTATACGCTTTATACTAACCTGGATCAGCGTGAAGTAAAAGAACATATTTTCAAATTGCTTGGCTTGACTTTTGATAATCATAGCAGAAAATATTTGCATTGGATGTAAGTAAAGTAAGTAAGTAAGTAATGCGTTTATTGTAAGAGAATGACAATCATTTATACAAAAGTAAATTCACAACAATAAGTATAATGAAATAGAAAAACCGTTTGTTGAAGCAGAAACCTCAGAAAAAATAGAAGAAAAACACTATTTACAAGCTTGTTTCACTGTTCGCCAGCATGCATGACCACATGAAGAAAGAGTTTTGTCGGCGTGATGTCAAACACGGATTCAAACGAAATTTGCCAGAATGAGTCATTCGGACAGGCACTAAAGCATGGAGTGGGTGAGCAGGTGACTGACACTTACATAATAATTTACAAATCAGATCTTTGCGCATTCTGTCAAAATCAGGAATAATGTGGCTTTTACAATCTTCATTACAGATGATGCGATGCGCTCGCCTCCGAAATTTATTTATCTCATTACTTATCTCTGATGACAATCTACAAAAAAGCGGAGTGGTGTACATAAGTAGAGAGACAACACAGCTATGAAAAACTTCAACCAATTTTGATTTACAGACATAGGGCTTCAATGTGCGTATCACATGTAGACGACGATTGACTGACAATAAAATGTTTTCAAAATGAACGTTCCATTTCAAATTGTCTGGTTAAAGTCACACCAAGAATAGTAAATTTCATGTCAATTCTATACCATCATATGGCAACACAGTGACATTCTTTTTTCCGACGAATTAACATCTGTCTACATTTATCAGGATTTAGCTTCAACTTGTAGCAAAAGACCAATCTTGTATTACTGATAAATGCAATGGATTGGGCTCAACATTTTTGTGCAGGACTCAACAAGGGTAAAATCATCGGCATCTTTTATAAGTTGGAACCGCTATTTGAGCACACAGACAAGGTAGATGCAACATAGCAAATAAATAAGGCCCAAGTACAGACCCCTGAGGCACCCCGGACGTTACATTTTATTAAGGGCCCAATACTTTCATTAACACCAATGCACGGTTGCATTCGATCAGATAAATAAGAACACACACAGCCACAAAATAAATCCATTACTATAATTCTGGCACAAGGAGGACATTCAACAAACGATATTATGATGAATCCTATCGAAAGCTTTCCGAAAAATCCAGGCACGTTGTCCTGACACTACATATTGTCAGGATTCTCCAAAAAATGCGGTAACGCTATTGTGTTGAATGTCAATTAGCGCACTTGTTGGTTAGACCCTAAAGGTCCTAAAAACGCATGTTGACCAACGTGCCAAATGATTTGACAAAATTGTGTTTTCATGCATGAAAGGACGAAATTCGGCTCAAAAAGTTTTGAAACAATAGGTAACAGAGAAATTGGACGATAATCAAGAAATTGAAGGGTTCCGGGCATTTTGGAATAGGCTTTAACAATTCATAAGCATTTTTCCAATATGTGGGAAACGTCCGTGTCCTGATAGAGGTCTGAATAGATATGAGCTAAAGGATCACATATTGCATCGGAAACTTTCACGCAGTAGAAAAGCACTTACACCATCGTAACCCTTTTGCTTGCTGCATTCTTAATGTTGAGAGATGTCGATGAACAATTAATAACGAGTCTATGTGCACGTCCCACCACGAGTTATCTGGAAAGCACATTCCAAATCAACAACAGGTTTCATGATTAAAGCACGAGTTCAAAAAATTTTGGATAATTCAGAGAACGAAAACAGTCACCTTGGGTCCAGTGTCAGGATACACGAAAGTTCTTCCTTTCCCCCCTTTAATTTCCCGCACGAACGTTCCAGATATTCTTATCCCTCAATTAGAATTTTGTTGCTACCAGCATCTCTTAGGCTTATCAAAATTCCAATTTTATTTTCTCATCTTCATTGCTCTGGTTGTAAACAAGAGCATAGTTTGAATGTACACATAGGCTGACCACCCAGGAACATCCGCAGTAAACCAAGTTTCAGTAATACCTGCAAACCCTGGCTTAAGATTGCTCAGCAACACATGGAGCTCATCCAGCTTATAATAGAATGATTGCGCATTTGTCAGTAAAATAGACGGACATCTAAGATATGATAAAATCACCCTTGAAAATTTTGCAAGGTTTCCCGAGACCTCACTCTTCCTTTGTATATCACAACATTTTGTCCCTCTGACCTCCGTTTTCGCAATTCTTGCCGAAGTTGGTAGTTTTCTTCTTGCTGATACTTTGTCATGTCAACACTAATGAAAACTTTTGGAAATTGATTCGATTCCCTCAACTGTTTAGATTTTTGAAGGAATTTTGTCTTCGCATTGCGGCTCTTGAAACGCACTCTCAAAGGTCGATGTCTCCCTGATGCGATTTTGCCAAGTCGAGTTGTCTCCACAATTTCAAAATTGGTTAGGCCAACCGTATTCCCGATCTCTTGAACCAGCTCTAGATCATGTTGTTTACGATTTATCAGAGAATCATCCGATTTTTCATATAATCCATGAAATATGAGATTATCTCTGCGACGGTCCCTCTCCTCGACTTCGTTCAAAAGATCACTGAAGGAATTTATTTGATTCAACCTGATGTCATCAACCGCCAACTTTAGAGTACCAATATCACTCTTATGTTGATCTAGGACATCTCGAGTCTCGGAAACTGCAGCTTCGACTTTACGAAGGACAAATGCAAATCCGACATTGAGTTTATTTCAGAAAATGTTTTTCTAATGTTTGGAGGTCAAGTTTTCCAACAAACTAGTGACATTCCTATGGGAGGGAATTGCAGTCCTCTCTTAGCTGATCTGTTTTTACTGCACTGCGAATTTGTTTATATGCAAAATTTACTGAAAAAAAGAAGATGGGACTGGCTATTATCTAATGCTTCTAGATACATAGACGATATTTGTATAATTAATTGCAAACATTTTAACCAGATTATAAAGCATATTTACCCCAGTAGCTTGGAAGCGAGCAGAAACGGTCATAATAACAAAGAGGTTAAATACTTAGATATTAAATAGAGCATAACTAATGATGGTTTACGAACTTCTGTGTATTATAACGTACACTGAAGTATACTTTAACTATATGTAACTTAAGTATCATGCTGTTGCACTCCTAACATTCCCGGAAAATACAATCCCTTACGCTTACACAATGGGTAGCCAAGCATTTAACGGATAGGGGCGAATTTGTTCATTCCTTGATGATTTCGTGAAAAAAGCTTCTTCGACCTTCAGATTATGAGTAGCTAGAGGCTATCATAGAGATTCTTTAATCAATAATGCAGAAAGATGTTTACACAGGCATAAAGAGCTGCTACTTTTGAAATTTGGGTTGTATTTAGCTAGACAATTTTTTAAGTTCTGTTTTCTTCTAGCCGAATAATCAGATTTTCTTTGTTTTGCCGATTTTGACTTACACCGATTTTGACTAACCTGACTGACTTTTGACTTTGTGGAAGCTGTACAGTTTTATTCTGCAGTGCCCCGCTCAGGTGGGTTTGAGTGTTCAGGAATTGGGGTCGAAACACAGATTCTACCTGAGTTCCTGCTGATGACTTCCTAGCTGGTAAAGGGAACGCAAAACTAGTCCTTTTAAGGTATAATTTTAATTTCAATTTCATTTCAATTTTATTTTCAGCATGTATTGTACATAATTCGTTTCCATTCATTTTTGCAGTCTATTCATTTATTTTGCACAAGTTTCTTGTGACTATTTATTCAATTTTATTCCATTTATTTTTGATTTGTACTTAATAATCATTTCCTTTTTAAATTTATTCTTAATTATTTTTATTTCTTTCTGCTGTTTATTCTCTAATTTATTCATTCATTCAATTATTTTCCCTTATTATTTTATTTTTTGTTGCAATTTCAATATTTCATTACAGTCGTATTTTTTCTATTCATTTTCAGCAGTTAATCTCTCTGAATTCATTACCCTATTTTAAATTGTTAGTACGATCAACACTTTTAAACTTACTTGGCTAGTTTATTTCCTATATCAAGTTAGGTAACAACGTGAAATGATTCTCCCCTCTGCAGTGAAATAGGTGATTGATAGTATCTTCCGTCGTGTACAGATTACGCTTGTCATAATCGTTTGCGAATTAAGGCTAGATAGGATGTGACACAGACCGGTCCTCTTGAGAGGTAGATTAAATTTCATGAATAATTAGTCACCAATTGGTCCATTAATGACAAGTGTAGTTTCCTATTTCATTTTCTTCATGGAGTAGTTAGGTGAGACGTCGTAGGTCGATTCTAGCAAGTTCAGTACCCATACTGTAGTTTGGCATGCATTTTCTTTTATTTTATTTTCTTCAAAGTTCATTACAGTTTTATGATTTTGTACAGTAGGCTTAATCTCAGTTTATTTTATGTAGTTAACTGAGATTCCTAGAGGATGATGATTTTCATTTAAACAGAAATAAGAAGAGAGCAATGCACGGGAAAAGTGTGGAAGAGATTCAGGACACAGAAGAACAGGCCATGTGAAAGAACTTTTTCAAAGCATTAATGATCTGAAGCATGGACATCAACCTCGTCCAACTGTGGCAAAGAAGCAGTGGGGAATCATCTAATTGACAGACGGACGTCATCAGAAGTTCGACAAAGTTCTTTGAAGAATGTACAGTAAATTCCACTTCCAAATAATGATCCAGATAAAGAAGTCCACACCTATGTGGCAGACGAACTGACTGATCCAACAATGCATTGACCAATGAAAGTTATAGAAAGAATGAAGAAAAATGAAGGCTCCTGGTCTCAATGACGTGCAGGCTGATTTGTGGCAGGTCACAGACGGGAGTGCTCAGATTTGGTAATCTTGTAACTATCATCCAAAAAGTGTGGAGTGAGGGGAGCTTCCCAGATGACTGGTGTACTAGGGCACTGGCTCCCATTCACAAGGGTGATGGAAGAGAAGACTTTAATAATTACAGAATGCTCATCACGGCTCTCAGTGGGATACAAGATCTTTGCGGAGGTACCAGAGAGAAACCTAGACCATTTATAGTTTAGAGATTGGCTCTTGTCAGGCTGCCTGTGTGCCATCATAGTAAGAGTTTGAGCTGTTCATAATATACGGGCCACCGTTTATTAAGTTATAATAATAAGTTATAAAGTCATAACTTATATATTATTAACGTCAATTACATAAGTTATAATCACCTTTTCATAAGTTATTATGAAAATAATGATATCGCGAAGTTATCACAAAATCAGGACTCTTCTGGCTGAAAATGTCATAATGTCACTTTTCCAGCGAAATTTCACCACTATTCCAAAGTGTGATCATCCCAAACAAGTGTCGGATCATAGACCCATCTCATTATTATCCCCACTATCCAAAGTGCTCGAACGAATTGTTTTCCATAAATGTTTTTTGCCTTCTTAGATTCAGCCTCAGGGTGTGTCCGTATTTTGGCTGTTGATATACAGCTAAAGCCTTCGATAAAATTCCTCATCAGGTTATTATTAATTCTTGTCGTAATTTTTTCTGATACTTGATTCTACCATTCGGTGGTTAAGCAGTTTTTTATGTGATAGATGTCAGCGTGTGTGCATCAATGACAATTTCTCTTCCTGGTATACCATTTTTAGTGGTGTCCTCCAAGGAAGTATTCTTGGCCAGTTCTTTTCGTTATTGCCATCAATAGTTTTTGTCCCGTGTCGGATAGATCATCTGTAATTCGTTATGCTGACGATTTGGTGTTTTTGCACTGTATTAGAAATTCAAACGAAGATGATTTACTTTGGTGAATGGCAAAATGTCAATGAATGGGCTGATTCAATTCATTTGCCTATAAATATCAACAAATGTGCTGTCATGAATGTTATCAAAAAGGATTGTTGTACCTCAACCTGCTTGAATCTCTCATGGTACATGTATCAAAGAAGTAGAGAACATCTCTTTTCTAGGTGTCATTTTTTCAAAAGATTAGAAATGGAATTTGTACATTCAGTACGTAACAAAAAAATCAATGAAAAGATTGTTCGTTCTGCATAATCTTAGGCGTGTGGATGTTCAGCCCTTCTCAATCAAGAAATGTTCCATTGCTTTCATTAGGTCCGTATTGACTTATGCTAACCCGTGTTTTTGTAATATCCCGGATTATCTGTTGGACCGTCTGTTCGTGTTGAAAAAAGGGCTTACAGAATTATTGGTATTCCGCATGCTCCTCAAGATTCTCTAATTTGTACTGCTGACAGGACATGTGAAAAATTATTTTCTGAAATTGTCAAATACGAATGTCATCCTCTGCGAGAATTGTTTCAAAAAGCGCCTTCGAGATCATCAAGATCTGTATGTAAATTTTATTGTCCTTTTTCGAAAACGGAACGTTTTAGCAAGTCGTTCATCAGGTTTTGTAAATAGTATTTTAGGATTCATTTTCTATTCTATTGTATGAATATTTTTTAATCTTTTATTTTTCTGCAGCCTGGTCTTCGTATGTAACTCATCGAATGTTGTAATGTGTTCACTGAATTTTTTTGCTGAGACAATAAAGAAGCTATTATTATTAAAATGTGCAAGTTTAGTATTTTAGATTCCTTGTGATTTGGGGAGTGCGAATATGCAAGTTTTGTTAAATAAAGTTCAATACGTCTCTTTCAAGCTTCACAAAATGACTGATCCAACAATGCAGAGACCAATGAAGTTATAGAAAGAATGACCGGCTACAGAAAGAATTGTGACCGGCAACATTTTTGTCATTGCCGCTAAAGTACACAAACATGAAAGGTCAACAATCTGCAGTCGACATGACAGAACAAAGGCATACCTTCGCTAATTATTTTGTTTTGAACCTTCGTTCACCTTGCATGGTGTTTGTGTACTTTAGTGGTAATAATACAAAATGTTGAAGAAGCTTGAAAAAGAAGCTTCGAATTCTTTTTAATAAAACTTGCATATTCGAACTCCCCACATCGCAAGGCTTCTGAAGATACCAAACATGAACATTTTTGATAAAAAAGTGAAAACATAACATTTTCAGCCAAAAGAGTCACGATAACTTTTTTTGATGACAGTTTTGTGATGAATTCACGACATCTGCTAAATTTTTTATTAGTTCACCGATTTTGATAACCAGTATATCAAAAGATGGCTCAGAAAATGCTCGTTCTCCTCGTGCTTGATTAATCATCACATTCAGATGCCCTCTTATTGAAACATTGCGATGTGTAAATTGAGCGATTTTCATACTTTGAGCACTGCTCAGCAAATACATCAACGGATGCAAGTTTATCATAGCCTATTTGAAGCCTGGGAATGCAAGCTCTCCAATTATGTATGATATGTTGTTGTACGACACGACTGGAAGGCATAATAATCGATTGGGTTTCAGAATAACTTAGGTGGAGCGTTTTGCTGTGATCAGTTCTGAGGAAATCCACCGTCGATCAGCTGTTTATTGTTAGGCATTTTCTGGAGAAATACCATGAATACAGTTAGGACAGCTGACATCCAATCGTCGATTTCAAGCAAGTATACGGTATTATACACAAACCAACCTTATGGAACGTAGCAAGAAATGCGGAGAAGTTTGTCAGATTATCACAAATGTGTTGCAATGTAAGCAGCTGTTGTGTGAGAGTTGGAGGCCAAGTCACTCACACTTTTCTGTTCTCCTCCGACTTGAGACAATGATGTCCTCTGGCTCCAATATGGTAAACTTCGCGCTGAAGTCGATGATGAGACAGAGAGAAACTTCAGGTGGATCTAGAAGACCTGAATGTGACCGGTTGGCGCATGTGAATGATGTCGATTTAATGCCGACAACCTGCCTTTTATTGACTTAGTACTAGTACTTGTAAGTTGTCATTCTCTCCAGATATTGCTTATATCTACTTTGTATTTCTTAGTTTAGAATTATTTACTCTAGTCAAAATCAAGCTGTATCACAGTACTACAAGAATTCTACGAAATAAGTGACCAGGACCGACTGGATGGCTGTGGCGCAGATTCCAGACGAATGGTCAGACCTCCAGACGGAGTGAGTGAGTGTATTTACAAAAAAGCGACAACTCAAGGACATAGACTTGAATACATTCTCAATCTTCGATAGAGTAAATAATTCTAAACTAAGAAATGTAAAGCAGATATAAGCAATATTTAGAGAGAATGATTAAGTGAATAAAAGGCACATATACTCTTGATTCTCGACCGCACTCGCTCGACCTAGGAATCGAGCCGAAGTCGGAACAAGGAAATAAATACTAACTCATCTTGAGCGCTTTCGACAAATCTAGTCACAGGAAAACGTCATTAAGCGATGCTGAATAGTCTTGCTTCAAAAGCTAAAGACATTCAATTTATGTAGTGGAAGAGAATTAATATGGAAAGAGATTAAGTGAAAATACTGAAATCGAGACATGACAACAAGGAATCAGCACAGATGCGTTACACTCGTTAAATTTTGTTTACTCACTTAAATTCAGTAGATGGAATGTCTGCTACAAATTTACAAAGAAAGCACTCGTGTGGTGCATGTACCTCTTGATTGATTCAAAATGAAATTACTTTAGAATCAAATATTACTTTAAATATAGTGCATCTGACTTTCACTACCAGCATTTCAGTCTACGAATTAATAGCAATCTCCCTTTCATAATTTGCGTTTTGCAATTAGAACACTCGCACGGCACTACTGCAGTTTAGTGCACTCTTAAATGCATGTGAGAAAACAACTATGCATAAGATCGTTTAACAACATGATTTAATCAACAGAATGAATGCCGTTTGTTCTTCCCTATAGTTATAAATGAGTGTCTTTGTGTCTTCGTGTGTCTTCGTCTTCGTCTTCGCACATTACACCGAGCGCGCGCTACGGCGTAATGTGCGTAGTCATCCTTTGCGGGAGAATGCGCCGTTGTTTTAGGGTGCACTAAACTGCAGTAGGCGCGTTTCCGTCTCTATCATAGAGGGTGCACTAAACTGCAGTAGGCGCGTTTCCGTCTCTTTCATAGAGGGTGCACTAAACTGCAGTAGGCGCGTTTCCGTCTCTTTCATAGAGGGTGCACTAAACTGCAGTAGGCGCGTTTCCGTCTCTTTCATAGAGGGTGCACTAAACTGCAGTAGGCGCGTTTCCGTCTCTTTCATAGAGGGTGCACTAAACTGCAGTAGGCGCGTTTCGTCCTTTCAATAGAGGGTGCACTAAAACTGCAGTAGGCGCGTTTCCGTCTCTTTCATAGAGGGTGCACTAAACTGCAGTAGGCGCGTTTTTTTTCCGTCTCTTTCATAGAGGGTGCACTAAACTGCAGTAGGCGCGTTTCCGTCTCTTTCATAGAGGGTGCACTAATATTCAGTAGGCGCGTTTCCGTCTCTTTCATAGAGGGTGCACTAAACTGCAGTAGGCGCGTTTCCGTCTCTTTCATAGAGGGTGCACTAAACTGCAGTAGGCGCGTTTCCGTCCCTTTCATAGAGGGTGCACTAAACTGCAGTAGGCGCGTTTCCGTCTCTTTCATAGAGGGTGCACTAAACTGCAGTAGGCGCGTTTCCGTCTCTATCATAGAGGGTGCACTAAACTGCAGTAGGCGCGTTTCCGTCTCTTTCATAGAGGGTGACACTAAACTGCAGTAGGCGCCTTTCCGTCTCTATCATAGAGGGTGCACTAAACTGCAGTAGGCGCGTTTCCGTCTCTATCATAGAGGGTGCACTAAACTGCAGTAGGCGCGTTTCCGTCTCTATCATAGAGGGTGCACTAAACTGCAGTAGGCGCGTTTCCGTCTCTTTCATAGAGGGTGCACTAAACTGCAGTAGGCGCGTTTCCGTCTCTTTCATAGAGGGTGCACTAAACTGCACTGCAGTAGGCGCGTTTCCGTCTCTTTCATAGAGGGTGCACTAAACTGCAGTAGGCGCGTTTCCGTCTCTTTCATAGAGGGTGCACTAAACTGCAGTAGGCGCGTTTCCGTCTCTTTCATAGAGGGTGCACTAAACTGCAGTAGGCGCGTTTCCGTCTCTATCATAGAGGGTGCACTAAACTGCTGTAGGCGCGTTTCCGTCTCTATCATAGAGGGTGCACTAAACTGCAGTAGGCGCGTTTCCGTCTCTTTATAGAGGGTGCACTAAACTGCAGTAAGGCACGTTTCACGTCTCTTTCATAGAGGGTGCACTGAACAGCAGTAGGAGCGTTTCCGTCTCTATCATAGAGGGTGCACTAAACAGCGGTAGGCGCGTTTCGTCTTTTAATTGGGTGCACTAAACTGCAGTTAGGCGCGTTTCCGTCTTTCATAGAGGGTGCACTAAACTGCAGTAGGCGCGTTTCCGTCTCTATCATAGAGGGTGCACTGAACTGCAGTAGGTGCGTTTCCGTCCCTTTCATAGAGGGTGCACTAAACTGCAGTAGGCGCGTTTCCGTCCCTTTCATAGAGGGTGCACTAAACTGCTAGTAGGCGCGTTTCCGTCCTGTTCATAGAGGGTGCACTAACTGCAGTAGGCGCGTTTCCGTCTCTTTCATAGAGGGTGCACTAAACTGCAGTAGGCGCGTTTCCGTACTCTATCATAGAGGTGGTGAAACTTAAACTGCAGTTAGGCGCGTTTCCGTCTCTATCATAGAGGGTGCACTAAACGGCAGTAGGCGGCGGTTCTCCGTCTCTATCATAGTTAGAGGAGTATGCACTATCAACTGCAGTAGGCGCCTTTCCGTCCCTTTTCCATAGAGGGTGCACTAAACTGCAGTAGGCGCTGTTTCCGTCTCTTTCATAGAGGGTGCACTAAACTGCAGTATGGCGCGGTTTCCGTCCCTTTATAGCAGGGTGTGCACTAACCTGCAGTAGGCGCGTTTCCGTCTCTATCATAGAGGGTGCACTGAACTGCAGTAGGCGCCGTTTCCGTCTCTATCATAAGAGGGTGCACTAAACTGCAGTAGGCGCGTTTTCCGTCTCTATCAGTAGAGGGTGCACTAAACTGCAGTAGGCGCGTTTCCGTCTCTTTCATAGAGGGTGCAACTAAACTGCAGTAGGGCGCGTTTCGTCTCTTTCATAGAGGGTGCACTAAAACTGCAGTAGGCGCGCGTTTCCGTCTCTATCATAGAGGGTGCACTAAACTGCAGTAGGCGCGTTTCCGTCTCTATCATAGGAGGTGTGCCACTAAAGCGCTGGCAGTAGGCGTCGTTTCCGTCCTCCTTTCATTAGAAGGTGCACTAAACTGCGACGTAGGCGCGCGTTTCCGTCCTCTTTCATAGGAGGGTGCACTAAAACTGCAGTAGGGCGCGTTTCCGTCGCTCTATCATACGTAGGGTGCTCCTAGACTGCAGTCGTAAGGCGCGTTTTCCGTCTCTATCATAAGAGTGGTTGCAGCTGAACTGCAGTAGGCGCGTTTCCGTCTCTATCTAGAGGAGTGCACGAAAACTGCAGTATGCCAGCGGTTTCCGTCGTACTTTCATAGAAGGGGGTGCACTATAACTGCCAGTAGGCGCGTGTTCCGTCTCTTTCATAGAGGGTGCCACTAAACCTGCAGTAGGCGCGTTACCGTCTCTTATCATAGAGGGTGCACTTAAACTGCAGTAGCAGACGCGTTTCCGTCTCTTTTCATAGAGGGGTTGCACTAAATGCCAGTAGGCGCGTTTCCGTCTCTTTCATAGAGGGTTGCACTAAACTGCTCAGTTGGGGAGGCGACGTTGTCGCGCGATTGCGCCGACGGTCCTTGGCGCGTGTGGTCTGCGTTTGGCTGTTCTTGGGTTGTTTCCAGTTCTTTTCTATCATAGAGGCCGTTTTTTTTGCACTAAACTGCAGTAGGGCGGCGATTTCCGTGCTCTTTCATTAGAGGGGTGGCCACTAAAACTGCCCAGTAGGCGCTTTTCCGTCTCTATATCATAGAGGGTGCAGCTAAAACTGGCAGTAAGGCGCGTTTCGTACTCTATCATAGAGGGTGCACTCAACTTGCAGTAGGCGCGATTCCGTCTTCTATCATAGGAGGTGTGCACTCAAACGCGTGCCAGTAGGCGCTGTTTATCCGTCTCTTTTATCGAGGGTGCATACACTGCAGTAGGCGCGTATCCCGTCTCAAGACCTAGAGGGTGCATTAAACAGCTTAGGCGCGTATCCGTCTCTAACCTAGAGGGTGCCCTTCCCATCAGAAGGGCTCGAAACCGTCTCTTTCATAGAGGGAGCACTACTGCAGTAGGCTCGTTTCCGTCTCTTTCATAGAGGGTGCACTAAACTGCAGTAGGCGCGTTTCCGTCTCTTTCATAGAGGGTGCACTAAACTGCAGTAGGCGCGTTTCCGTCTCTTTCATAGAGGGTGCACTAAACTGCAGTAGGCGCGTTTCCGTCTCTTTCATAGAGGGTGCACTGAACTGCAGTAGGCGCGTTTCCGTCTCTATCATAGAGGGTGCACTAAACTGCAGTAGGCGCGTTTCCGTCTCTTTCATAGAGGGTGCACTAAACTGCAGTAGGCGCGTTTCCGTCCCTTTCATAGAGGGTGCACTAAACTGCAGTAGGCGCGTTTCCGTCTCTATCATAGAGGGTGCACTAAACTGCAGTAGGCGCGTTTCCGTCTCTATCATAGAGGGTGCACTAAACTGCAGTAGGCGCGTTTCCGTCTCTTTCATAGAGGGTGCACTAAACTGCAGTAGGCGCGTTTCCGTCTCTATCATAGAGGGTGCACTAAACTGCAGTAGGCGCGTTTCCGTCTCTATCATAGAGGGTGCACTAAACTGCAGTAGGCGCGTTTCCGCCCCTTTCATAGAGGGTGCACTAAACTGCAGTAGTGCCCACTCGCACACTACCC
>CAJQUW010014264.1:0-94036 GCA_907163375.1 Prostheceraeus crozeri
TAACACTTCAAATATACAGTATATTCGCATATTGGGTTTTCATGAGGGATGGTCTTGACCATAGATATCTGACTTTTCGCTTTGCTTAAGCTAATGGGACTATAGAATGGGTATCTGTTTGTTGACGGCAGCTTCAGCTGCTCGGTCATGCACCAGGTTAAGGTTGATAGATCTTAAGAAGAATCGAATTACTGATATTACGGTTGCAAATTTTTGCCGCAAGTCGACATGTTGTAAGTTATTTTATCAAATGGATTTTGTATATAATCGGAAATGATAATAATCGTGAATCTTTGCGAAGTACATAACAATGAGGATGTACCTGAAACTTGCCATTGTCAACCACTGGAAGCCGGCACCGCTGTCATGACAATGCATGTGCATGATGAAGCATTGTTTTCAAATACACTTTCCCGGCAGCAGAGCATAGCACAGTTCTTGTTATACGGCAGGGAAGGCGCAAATTGGCCCATTTATAATTCCACAAACTTTGTCTTTTATCGCTCAGTTCCACCCTCTATTGATTGAATAAATAGGAAAAGCGGTCAGGCAGAGGACACCAGAGCCAGTGAGAGATGCGTGCGTGCTGTGATATCTCTTCGCACACACCAAAACACACATCGTCTAGCTAACATTCGATTCAGTGTATGCACTATACAGTATGAAATGAAGAGGATGCGAAAGCATCAAGTGAACTAATTCTCGCATGACTGCTACTTTTTTTAATAATGATCGGAAGGGCCAACATTATTGAGAAAACTTGTTCGCAATGATCCGAATTCTTCGAATCTGAAGGAATTTTGGCAATCGAAGCATTTTGCTTGAACTCACACTAATCCGCAAGCGACGCACAACTTTTTTCGTATCCCTGTAAGGTATTAGGAGTTCCTTTTTGCCCACTTAATAGGTTCCTCGATGTGCCGATGATTTCGTATCAATCACACTTTATAGCAGCAAACCGAAGCAGATAAACAAGATATTTAATTCTGTTGTAAGGACATAAGATTGAGGCGGGAGAATGGATGTAGGTTGTATGGATGTGTGAAATGTGTGAGACAAACTCAATAGTCACATGACTTGATTGGTATGCTATGCCTGTCGCTGATAGATGCCAGTTTCACTACTCGATGATGAAAATTTTAAAGTAAAATTCATCGAGACGGTGGATATGATGGGCACAACTTGATACTAGCAATGGAATGAACATTGACAGATGTTCCCGATGTTGAGGGAAATGGCCTGCAACAACCTGTTTATTCTTGTGAGCAGCACCTCCGTAGCCAGCACCTCTGTAGGAAGATCAGTTTCTATGCATAATGCTGTATTTACAGACAGAAGAGCAAATGCGAAGTGCAGCCATTTGAGTCAATCTCTGCCTTAAATCGAGTCTCCAAGTGACAAATCGACGAAAAGCTATTTTGTTGCAAATTTTTTGTTTTAGCGTTTACAGCCTTTAGAAGGAAAATCATCAGATACAATTTTTTTAGCACAAAGGGCTGTTTTGATATAATCACTTTGAAATAAAAAACATAATCTAGAATTTTTTTCTGAATATCCTAGGTATACATGTTATAGATAGACTTACAGTGAATGTGCGCATTTTATTCAAGGCCTAGTAACCCACATTTTCAAGGCAATGTTAGTTTTTAGCAGCAATACAAATCGGTAAATCAATGTGAATAGGAACCATACATAAGTAGTTTTCAACATTCAAGCTCATTAAGAAGCTTACTTATAGTAAAAATAACTTACTACATGGAATTGGTATAATGAAGAAGCGTAGTAGCAGAAAGCAAAATTTTTGATGATAGCAGGTGAAATTCGTGTTTTTGCAGCAGAAAATCAGTGTGTCTGACTGTTTTCAATGTACATATCCGCTATCGCCCTTTGCTATTAGTGAGTGGTCTTGATGAATAACAGCAAAGCGTACATACTCACTTGATTCCAGTCTTGAAAGATCACGGAAGATGTTCGACGACCACGTTCCAGCAGGACGATGCTCCGCCCCACATCAAAAGCAACGTGAAGAAGTTTCTGGAGAGCACCTTCACCACAGATCGCGTTACCACAGTCACTTTTGCCTCACCTTCTGGTCTCCGCGGTCTCCAGACTCGATACCAATTGACTTTTGGTATTGAGGACATTTAAAGAGGTTGGTTTATGCCCCAGGACAATCGTTGACAATAGCCAACCTGAAAGCCAGGATCATTCATGCGGCGGAGACCATTTCAATAGATGATGTACAGCAAGCACTTGGATCACTTATCGATCGCCTCCAAATGATCTAAGAATATCATGGTGGACACATTGAGTGTAACTGATTCATTGATTATAAAAAAGAGGGAGTGCTTTCACTTTACGCTTGAAAAATGAAGATGATTCATTTACTTTTGTGTAAAATTTGATATTCCAGGAAAAATTATTAGTTTTCATTTTTATAATTGATTATAAAAGCTTAAACTTTATTATAATGCACAACATTCTATAACATACCTTTAAGAAGTCGAATGAAGACTAACTTTCTATTTAACAAAACCCCATGATGTGCAGTTTCTACTGTGAAACTTTCAGACTAATCAGTATAATAGGAGAGCTACCATCATCAATTTAAGTTTTTAGTGACTTTTGGGACACGCTGTATAATAGGTAAGCCGATGTAACCCTGAATCCAACGCGGTGAAGACGAATCGTACGGTTTCAGCACGCTGTCATGCTTTGATACTTCAATCAACCATTTAGAAAATTAAGCATAGATAACGCTTCAATCTATCAGTGTGTCTGACTGTTTTCAATGTACATATCCGCTATCGCCCTTTGCTATTAGTGAGTGGTCTTGATGAATAACAGTATAATCTGTCAAATCTGGTCAAATCTAGAGCAGCCGAGTGACGTTAACAAACCAGTCGAGCTTGTGACATGGTGCTACTGAATGGACAGCAATTCATAAAAGCATTCTATTCTGTAGCCTTCTGTGTTTTTCCTTGATTGCAAAAATATCCCATAACGAATTGAAAGGTTTCAGGGAAATTGAATGCAAATGAACACTTCAACTCTTATTTGAACTTTCCCATCCATATCCCGAGCCTTTCGCCTTAATTAATTCACTACTGTTTGGGAGGTGAGAGTTCGTTATTTTACGGTAGGAAATGAAGATAGTCTATAGAAATATGAGAAACTGATTTATGAATGCGTTGTCCTTTGTTTGTCTGTCCATCTCGTTTTTGTGGAGAATGAAGAGGTTTTAGAAGGTTGAGTTATAAATTATTCTAACAATACTGATGACGATTTTGAACAATTAGTGCTTTTAATATTTGTTATAATTCTTTAAAAATCAATACACTTGAGAGATGTGTACATTATTTGACCATTCAATTATGCAAAGATAAGTTTTAACATTCCCCGAGCGATTTAACAGTGTTCTTAAAATTATTAAATACGGTATATTTCCAATTGAGTAGCATTTCTCCATTTAAGAATTCTGATGATTTAGATAGATTAGGAAGCAAATTTTGCCCGAATGGACACTAGTACCCCCTCTTCCCGAAAGATAGCGCATATTGTTGCTGGGTTTGTGATGATCAACATTCGTGCATATATGACACTAAGTAAGTCGAAATGGATGCTAACATCCTGTCGTCCTGACAGATACAGTCTGTCAGCCAACTCAAGAAATGACTCAAGCCAAATTTGATCAAACTTCGTGAGTTTCATGAGAAACTCATCGAGTTTACAGTGTTCATGAGACTTTGCATTTATTGTGTTACACATGTAGGGAAATAGAATAGGAGTAGCACACCATTTATATAGATTACCAAAATCGTGTGACGTGTGTCGAGACCTGCCTGCCTATTCTTCACGCGATTGATGGATGAAATGGATTGATAGTCCGGCCACCACCACGAGCTTTTGCAACGAACGAGAATGAAAATGAGACTCGCAGAATTATCTAGCCAGGGTTTGTTTGAAGAAAAATATACAACTACACGAAATTTGATATTTCGACTTTGGCCTCTCGCTGCCTCGCTCACCAGTGATTAGCCTAAGCATGTGACTCGCTATTTTTTCACTCATGATTAAATTTGAAATCATACTTTCATTTACTGTATTTTTTGCAAAATCATTTTTTGGGTGATCTAGCGGAACAAGCGAAATTGTGATGAAGTACAAAACACCTGTTTGTCACCGACAATATTAATGAATTTTTTATGTTTCTAAGAATTTCTTACTTTATAAGTTTTCCTGAAGACAGTAGGACATATTGCATTCTCTTGAAGGAGGACATGTAAACTTAAGCCGATTAAACAGATCTTTAAATGCAATCTACATGTAAATGCTCGGTGCGTAACCGACACCTAAGCTTCGTTCTCGCGATTGGCGAGGCATGCTCCTGATGCGCCATGAGAACAATTGAAAACATCAGAAAACAATTGGGAGAGAGAAAAGATGCTTCAGGAGTGCAGTTGTCGACTACAAACATATATATAAACTGTCAGTCATTTGCAAGTCCTTTTTATGTCACACTACATCGCAGTATGATCACGCGATTAGTCGAATCAACAATAATTGCATGATTATGGACTTCTTGATATACTTCCGCATGTGAGTAAAATGCTATCTTAAAGCAAATGGAAAGAGTGTGAACCTCAATCTTAGCATTAAGTTCTTTACAGAAATACGAGGGGTGATTGAAAAGTTCGCGGCCCGATATAGAAAAAAGCATATTTCGCATACGATACATATTTATTTTTCGACATAATTGCCCCTACAATCAACGCACTTAGCCCAACGGTGCTGCAATACGCGGATCCCTTGCTCATAGACGTGCGAGTCTGGAGTCCAGATACTCCTCAACGGCCTCCATGACGTCACTGTTGGATGCGAAGTGCTGACCACTGAGCTCCAAATTCATTTTTGGGAAGAGATGAAAGTCCGATGGTGCCAGATCAGGAGAATAGGGTGGATGGGAAATGATGTCAAACCCACAACCTTGGATGGCAGACATGGCGGTAGCGGAGGTGTGAGCAGGCGCATTGTCTTGATGGAAGAGCACGCCTTTCGTGAGCTTCTCTCTCCGCTTGATCTTGATCTGCACTCGTAACTTCTGCAACAAATGAGCGCAGTCCGTTCATCTCCGACCAGTCTCTAGGAAGTCCAACAACAAAACTCCTTTTGAATCCCAAAAAATGGAGGCCATGACCTTTCCCGCGGACCTGGTGACCTTGGTTTTCCGCGGAGTTGGTGATCCTGGGTGCTTCCATTGTTTCGATTGTTCTTTCGACTCTGGCTGATAGTGGTGAACCCAAGTCTCATCCATCATAATGAACCGGTCCATGAAATTTTCAGGATCTCTTACGAACAGCGCAAGGTTGTCCCTTGACATGAGAAAGCGGGCTCAGAAAGTTTGTTCTCTGGTGTGAGCAGTCGTGGCACCCATCGAGCGGAAACTTTGTTCATGTCAAGTTCATGATGGATGATGTTATGGACACGCTCTTGTGAAATCTTCAGTTCGAAGGCAATCTTTCGCTCGGTTGTACGTCGATCATCAAGAATAATCTTTTGAACATGATCGATCACATCTTCTGTGCTCACTGTCACTGGTCTTCCACAACGGGGATCATCTTCCAAGCTCTCTCTTCCTTGCTTGAATTCTGAAGCCCACTTCTTGACTGTGCTGTAGGACGGAGCTTTCTCACCAAGTGTTCCAACCATGTCATCATGAATCTCCTTTGGTGTGAGTCCTTTCAAGCCGAGATAACGAATGACAGCTCGATTTGAAACGTGATCCATCTTACGCAACACTTATCTGACTAACTGACTGATAAGTTAGTAACTGAGGTTAATTAGCTGTGGTTTACCAACAGTTCACCGGATCGACTGATCACTCATCATGCGCCGTCAGCACATTCCATTGTATCAATCCACATGTGCATAATGGCCTGGCTTTAAGCTTTCTATGTCAGGCCGCGAACTTATCAATCACCCCTCGTATATTGATGCTTTAAAGAGTTCGATTTTCTGATCTGACTCACACTCCTTAATTATTCGCTTCGTCAGTTAATTCTTCTAGGCCATTGTTTTTATAATATATTTACGTGCATCATAATTTTGCCCAATTAATGATTGCAATGAGATGGGAACCATGGGAATTATTCGTATTACATACGATGAAAATCTCACAATTATAAAAATCGCAATTATTCATTGCAAGAGTCCTTCTTCATATTCCCATCACGTCTCAACGATTATTTACGATTTAATAAGAGAGCAAATTTTGATGTGAGAAGAATATTTATTGTACCAGCGCTTACCACCAACAGTGTTTGCGTCCATCTTCGACTGACGTCAATGAGAGTCAATATTTGAACTTTTAATAAATCATTGATATCAACTTATTTATTGTTGCTAAGATATCAGGTATGACTGTCGATTATGACTGTTCGACCCACGAGTGGTGTTCAATCATTCTTTCTCGCTCGTCTCTATGTTCTTGATCGACGCTGGCCTTGGAATTCCGTCGTATTCATTATCAAGCAGTGTATATTCTTCTATTGTGTTGTGGCTCGTGTCTGTAGCAATCGGTAATGTCGATTGTAATCTGATCAGCTGTTATCGAGACACAGCTAGCACAAGACCTCGTCGGAAAATTTCCAGATATTGATTTTTTCTCACGTGACAGTGACGAACATTATTACGTGTGTGATTTACGCTTCCATTGTTGTTAATTCGTGATACTATTCTTAGAGATGCCTGAAACACGGAAGAACAGCATGGATGAATCACGACTTCGTGATATCGTTCGAGAGGAGCTTAAGCTGGTATTTCAGCAAGAAATGACTGTAGCAATTGACCAATTAAACAATGAAATTGTCAAGTTGTGATCTGAATTTCATTGCCAGTTTTCAAAATTTCAGTTAGAGATGGAGATGAAGATAAATGTTCTTGTTCAAAAAAAGATTAATGAACAGTCTGGACAGATTGAAATACAGAAGCAGGAGTCTCTGCAAATGAAGAATTTCCTTTATGAAAAAGAAATGACTGCACTAAGAGAAAAGCGGAAGAAATTATCGTCTAATTTCATTATCAGTGGCATGGAAGAGAAATCCACGGAAACTACTGAAGAGTTGAATTTCAGCATCAACAAGCTCCTGGAGGACATAGAAGCTGATATTGAGGTTCTATCGGTTGGCAGAATAGGCAGAAAGACGCAGGGCAAGTCGAGAATAATACGGGTCTGTGCCGAGAGTGTCAACGACAGAAGCACTGTGCTCAAAAACGCAAAGACGTTGAGGGACAACTTTTGTCAGAAAAAGATATTCATTAATCCTGACAGATGTTACGTCGATCGAAAGGAGCACGCGCGTCTGAGAGAAAGGGTGAAATCCCTTAGAGTGATGAACCCGGGACGGAAAATATACCTATACAAGGGAAAGGTTATGATGGATGATGTGGAGGTGGATCAGGAAAATCCATGCATACACTTGTTTGGTGGACTATGACAAATGAAAAGCAAGTCAAAGTATCGACAAAGTATAGACAAGCAAAATGGGAGAATTTCTATTCCTTTACCATCTCTCAGCACAATAAATGTTCGTTCTATTAAGAACAAAGTTGACGAGTTTGCTATTTTCTTGGCAAGTAACCCTTTAAATGTATTTTGCCTGACAGAGACTTGGCTAGATGATGAAATTGGTGATGACTTCTTGCGTGCATCAAATTACGCTGTCCACAGAGCTGATAGAACTAGCTCCAAGAAAGGAGGCGGCTTGTGCTGTCTCATTCATGACTCTTTTGATATTGCTTCACTTTGTAGTATAACTGACAGGGACGACTTTGAACTTCTTATGATCAAGGCTTCATATAAGAATTTCCGTGGTATTTTTACTTTATTGTATTTTCTACATGGTAGTTCTTTGAGCATTGAAAAGCAAAACAAAGCGTTCGATGACATCATAAATGCTGTGGATAATTTTTTGAATCTGTTTGTAAATTGGCCTGTTTTTTTCATGGGAGACTTTAACAAGGTGAATGTGGATGTCTTAGAGAGCAATTTTTCAGTCTGCAACATAGTGAATCTTCCGACTCGCAACAACGCTATAATAGACTTAATCTTTGTGCCTGAAAACTACTTGCACTGTTACAATTCATGTGAAACTTTACCACCGATCGGCTCGAGCGATCATAACATTGTATTTGTAAAGCCAGCGACAGAAATTCTCATTGATGAAAAGTTTGTCAAAGTTATTGACTTTCGCCAATCAAATATCGATGTTGTAATCAAATTCCTGGACAAAATTGATTGGACTGTTATGGAAAGTATGCAAGACTTGGATACTCTATGTGATCATTTTTATTGTCATTTACAAACTGCTTTGAATTTGTTACCTTGTGATTTTGTAAAACGCTCGACGAAAGAACCTCCTTGGCTGACAAGTGTCATAGCATAAATAAGAGATATAAGGCGTATCGTTCAAAGAGCTGGGAGCTATACATACACTACAAGGAAAAAAGTCAAAAAGGCTATTTATCATGCAAAGAAGAACTGGGGTAATCGACTTCTAAACAGTGGCAAATCCGTTTGAGACATTTATAAGTAAATTAAAGGTGAAAACAACACTTATAATGATTGGCTTCCTAACTGTAAACCTAACGAAACAGTCGCTACTATACTCGAGGAACTGAAAACTAACATGCTAACAAACTTCCAAACTCTCCCTTCTGATCAACATGCACCATTGGTCATCCTTTCAGCGTCCCTTTCCAATTCTATAGCAAGGATGTGTGTGAAATGCTAAGGAAGGTGAACTCGCGTAAGGCACAGGGCTCTGACCATATTCCAACTTTTGTCTGGTCAAAATTTGCTGAATTCCTTTGCCAGCCTTTGGCATGCTTGTTCAACGCCTGTCTACAGGTTGCAGATTTGCCGCAGAAATGGAAAGATGCAGATGTGATGCCCCTGCCAAAATCGAGACCCCCACGTCTATCAGAAATACGCTCTATCTCCTTATTACCAATTCCGGAGCGCATATTTGAGAGAATTGTACTCAAGAAAATTAAGCAGGAATTTATATCTCGATACGATGAACATCAATTTGCTTATCGTCCAAGCAGTTCGACAACTTGTGCGTTGATTGCGGTTGAAGATTTTGTGACTGAAAGCTTACAAAAATCAGATGTCATAGCTTGTCATTTTGTCTGCATCGATCTCATGAAGGGTTTTGACAAAATTCCCCACGATGTCCTACTTCAGAAGATGGTGAACGACAAGTTCAGCTCATTTGTCATTGCTTTCGTTCAAAATTATCTTAACAGCAGACGTTTTAGAATAAGGTGGAACGGTGAATGCAGCACGTTTGGTTTGGTGAAGAGTGGGGTTCCCTAAGGGTCCTCTTTAGGTCCATTGATTTTTGCCTATTTCCTGTCGGATTTGAGAATATCTGACAAGAAGAATCAGATACTTGTGAAGTATGCAGATGACCTCTTTCTTATCAACAACGTCTACAAAGATAAAGACTCTTCGAATATTTTATTTCATCAAAGCTATGATTGTATAGTTCGCTGGACGCAAGAGAACTGGATGACAATCCAACAAAGAAAATGCCAACAATTCTTTGTCACGTTCAACAAATCACTGGACAGAATCGAATATCAATTACCAGCCATCAGTGTTAGAGAAAATGTTAGAATTCTCGGTGTTTTGTTCGATGACAATTTGCGATGGACCCTTCACTTTCACAACATGTGTAAGAGAGCGTCCTCCAGACTCTATGTGCTTCGATAGCTGAAGGACTATTTACCTAAAGAACAACTCGTCATCATGTATAATGCATTCGTGAGAAGTGTCTTGGAGTATGCTGCTCCCCTTTTTACCAACCTCAACGAGTCATCCAGTGTTAGCACAGAACGCATACAAAATCGTGCCCATCGAATAATTTGTGGCAATCACTGTACTTGTTCGCTGTTCATGCCTCTTTCATATCGAAGGAAAGTGCTGGGATTCAAGCTTTTTCAGGACATTTATTCTAATTCAGCTCATCCTTTGCACCATTTGACTTTACCCGTAATGACTGTTTCTGATAAGCTCCGTCTGCCAAATATAACTTCCGCTATGCGTAGCAAAAGCTTCATCATTAGCATGTCTCTAAATTGTTCAATACTGGTTTCTCTTTATAATTTGTTATTTTAATTTCATTTGAATATTGTCAAGTTCATGACTATTATATATTGTGACTGTGAACCCTCGTCTGTACACCTCACGATTTTCATTATTGGGGTGTTGTATACTACAAATATACGTCTTTACTTACTTGCTTACTTACTTCTTCATAACTCAATCACATGCCTGTTTCACGGCCCTCGCGATTAGTGAAAATTGTTGTCCTAGAGCTCTGTAAACTTCAAGCGGTGGTCCCATTCTGACCAACTTTACCGTAGTAGCACCGTGTGCCTGGTAAATTAATACGGCAAGCACAGGTTGCCTGGGCCCTGTGAAGGCCGTGAGCTTTGGTGGAGGAAATACCATCCAAAGCTTGAGTTTCTATCGCTTGCAATCTAGCTAACGGTATCTGCATTTCCACCTCACTGCCATGTGAGTAGGAATCTGACTACATAGGTTAGGAACACCGCCGAAAGCTCTGTTGCCGTCAGACTGCCAGCCGGATTAAAGAATTGGCAAATAGTCAAGCATGCAAATGTAAAATCAAGGTTAAGGGAGAGGGCTACGGCGTCCACTCCTATAGGCGATGCGCGTTGTCTTCGCCTTGATGGCGCGAAAAATTAGCAGGGGTTGCCCGCTCATGGATGTGTCTGGCCAAAGAAGCGAGTCAAGCTGCAACTGCGACTATATACCATCAACGTCGGCACGATGACTCTAGTTATATTGACTCTCGTGCGTGATCAACGCAGGGAAAAGAAGAAGATTTATTGCTTAAAAATAAGGGATTGGCAAGATACATTGCCGATTTTAGAGGAAATACCTGAAGCCGATGTTCGCAAGTGAAAATCAGTGCAATTAATCTGGGTAGGCCTATTTTCGGTGAAGTCTGCGCGTATTCTTCAGAGAAGCTGCCTGAAGATGATGCGTGGAGCGCACCAAAGTGCTCAGATTAGGCAAATTGCACCAGCTTTCACTTACCTTATCTTCATCGAACCTTAGAGGTTTGTTCCAGCATCATCAACGAACATCAATAAAGCGGCACTCAGTATTTAGATTCAGAATAATTTGAGAGCCAAAATTGCACTGCTGCATATAAATTGCATGCTGAAATTCTTCGATAATCAGTCATCAAGATTCTGCATTCCGTCAAATGAATTTTTGTATTCCTAGATGTAAGTATGCATGAAGACTGTAGTCGATAATGTGACTATTGATCCCGCGAATATCGAAACAAGATTTCTATGACATATTGTGAACTTGTGAATTAGGCAAAGTTGTGAAAATGACGAAATGCATTAAGTACGCGAATGATGTTAGAGCCAATCTATTGTACCCACAGAATTAGACAGGTCGTCTCTTCTTCTGTTTGACTAGAAAGGAAGCATTGGAACAGGTAACGTAAATGAAATGGCACTGACTAAATAGCATAGCAATCGAAAAATGAGCAGCCAGTTCAAAATAAAGCATGCCAAATTGTGCGAAGTTTCAGAGACTTATCAACCAGATCACACAGCAAAGAGACATAGACGACATCAAGTTCTACAGAGAAGTTTGTGAACGTTTTTTCATGCGCCTGCTAACTTTTTTTAAAATGATCGGAGGGCCCAACATTATCGAGAAAACTTTTGCGCAATGATCTGAATTCTTCGAATCTGAAGGAATCGTGGCGATCGGATCATTTTGAAGGAATTCAGAGCAAATCGCAAGCAACGCACGACTATGTTTCCTATCTCTGTAAGGTATTAAAAATTCCTTTTTGGCCACTTAGTAAGTTCCTGCATGTGCCATCTGCTTGAATCAGTTTGCACTTCTAGCAAAGTGATACGATTAAACAATCTAATTCTGTGATTGTACCATTGTGACCAATCACTAAGTGATTGATTTTCATCTGCAATTATGAACCAGACTTGGCAATAAAGCCTTCAGTCAATGGCTCAATTTCGTGAGATTCATGCGCGGTCCGGAACAATCGCATATGATTAATCAGGAGTCTTCAATTAATTTAAGCTCATTAAAGGTAAGACACTTTGATCTTTTTGTTCTTACATTGATTAGCTTATGAAGACTACTCTATTTCTGAAAGATATAGACATTTTCGTCGCTACTGAAACTTGGTTCAATGAGACTCATGATGACAATGTTGCATCCATTGATGGCTTTATAGTCCGGTAGCCAGAGCGAGTTTCTGCGGGGAACGAGGTCGAAAATGAGACTTTCACAGAATGATGTACACCAGGGATATATAGAGGTAGGGGATTGATAACTCCTTTACGCTCTTACCAAGTGTAGGGTTAAAATTCAATATTTTCAAAACTATAATGAAAGCTTAAATTTGTGTTTATGTATATCTACATTTTGAAGTGAGAACTGCCAAATACAATCGAAAGCTTGTTTTATTGAAATAATCTTAATTTTGACAAAAAATATCAGCTTATTTTAATATGAACCAGTAATTTTTCTGAGCTTTCGCTCATTTTTTTCAGGTTCTTTTTCAGTATTCATTCGTTTTAACTCGTTTTTTGCAAAACAGTTGAATGCGCATATTACAATCGGTTCGAAACATAGGTGCCCGGAGGTACATTTCTGTTGAATCAATGAATTCATTTCTGATGTATCAGACGAAACAATCTGAGATAAAATACACAGAAATAGTTTACGCGGGTATAAAGACGATAAAAACTTCATGCGAATACTTTCATGACTAATCAAAAATTCATAGCACATCACTGCGAACGATGTGACAGTGAAACAGAAATCCGTCGGCTTGCATAAGCCACCTCGGTCAGCCATCTCGAATAATTGCTCAATACTTTCTGGTAAATCGCAGGATTCTTCGTCTTGTAAGACTAACAGTAATTTGCAATTATCACAATGTCTCCGGCGACTAATGCTTCGGCCTATATATCCGGCAACAAAAAAGGAGATGTTTGCATCATTCACCGAAACGTCATCCAAGGATAAAGTTTTCATTTCATCAATAAAATCTGAACAAAGATCATTCGATAGTGTAGCGTAATCATCAACACTCAAAGATGATCGGTCATCTAGATGAGATGCTTGGAAGATCATGTTTTTCTGAATGCAAGTCAAAACTCGAATTTTCTTTTCTGCTTGTAGGAGTTGCTTGATGGACATGTAGAAGTTTCCGCCGTTAAGCTGACGGTACCAACCGAACCTACCTTCAATTGGGTCCGAGGAAAATTTTCCAGTTAAGACGTAATCAAAATCGTGATGCTCCAATAAATGATATGCCAGTAATTCCATTGCTGTCATCGATTGTATGCAGGCAAGAAATGTCTCTGAGGTTAAACCAGTCATTTTAGATGATTTCCAGGTTTTGAAGACATGTATTGCTTGCTTCAGAAACAATACCGAGACATCCTGTCTCGATCGAATTGGTTTGCAATGATCATCAAGCTTTCGAGCACCTGAAATGCAATTGATGTAACTGTAGAAGTACAGGTATATATTTAAACAAAGGACATTGTGCATTTGTGAATACACAAAGAGCTGGGAATGAAGTAGTCTATTGAATGATAGGAGTTAAATGTTTCTGTTAGCTAGCATATGCACATGTATAGGCATTTTCCTACATGTTCACTGTTTGCCTGTAAACTGTGAAACAAAGGTAATTAAATCGCGAAAAATTAGCTGTATTCAACGAACAAACTTACATGTAGATAGATGGCATTTCAGTCCAGATATAGTAGCCATATTTATGTTACGCGTATATTGTGAATCTTATCTAAGTGATTTGGCAAGAGTATGCATATTGATCAAAATTATGAACAGCTTTTTCAAAAACATAATAACATAAAAAATAACTACCGGTAAGTTTCAAAATAATGTTTACTGGTTTTCTCTTCTCTGATGATCATTTGCGAAGTTAGATGAGAAACAGATTTTCAAGAGCAGACAAAGTTTATTGGATAATTTAAGCTTAAAGTTGAAATGGGGTCCGACTTAATCCGACCCACCCTATGTTATTATAAACACATTTTATGTATGAAAAAGCCACACTCAAATTAAGTTACGATGTGTATTGAAAAAGTAAATAAAAATAAATCTACAGGACGTTTCGGACGCAGCTGACGTCCGAAACGTCCTGTAGATTTATTTTTATTTACTTTTTCAATACACATCGTAACTTAATTTGAGTGTGGCTTTTTCATACATATCTGCAACAAGGAGTTCAGTTCCTGATTTTGGTTTTCATAAACACATTTTGCCTACCTTTTGTTGGGGATTTCACTGACATGATTTTCCACACTGTAGTGATGAAATCAATATACTTTGCAGTTTGACTCCAGTCCTGGTTAACAGTATTTGCATAGAAGAATAGTCCTCTGGCAGTGGACTCACTGAATATGCCTAAAAAAGAAATGTTTTGCATTAGGAAATGTAATCATATGTGTTGTAGCCTACATGTTACATACAGTCCATGCTCCATGTTATAATCATAAAAAAATTGCTATAAATTGTATATTGAGTACCGGTATTGCACTAAATGAAAGTAAGGAGTTCAGTTGATAGTTGAAGCGCATGAAAGTGGAAAATCCAATCACTCATATAATATGTGTTGAATTGTAAATCAAAAAATTGATATGATATTTGCATAATAATGAAATGGAATCTATGCTAACTTATAGGTATGTCTCGTAGTCAGGGATTGTAAATAATTGCATGATGTATATATATCATATATATATATATATATATATATATATATATATTATATATATATATATATTATCTTTATTGGCAGCGAATAGTATTGTCTCTTATACTTCGTTTAAGAGATGATATGAATGCAATGCACAAAAAATTTGATTTGTCCCTTAGGAGTTATTTATAGTAAAGAGTTATTTATATATAAAGAGTTATATGTATCGTACAATTTAGAGATGCATCATAATACCGTGTATGTAGTGTAGTGTAAAATAATGTAATAATATTCTTGTCAATATATATAATCGGTATAATGTAATGTAAATAATAATCATCTCACCTGTTCACGACATGATTGTCAACAGAAACTGCAACTATGAATAGAAGTTCATGAAGTTTCTTCATAACCTTTTCGAACCAATAACGCAGCTGTTGTGTCGTTGAAGTTGTAATCGGGATCAGACAGACCACTTCCTTATATTTAGTGAGAATTGATTGCACCATAAAAGTCAACACTGTTTTTGCTCGTTCACCAGTTTCTGTAAGACCGATGGATCTCCCATTTTCATATTCTATTAGCAGTATACACGATCGTCGATTAGTAGAGTCATCATCTTTTCTCTTTCATTCAAAGAGGCACACGTAGCCCTAATAAAATCAATGTCGATTTCTCCTAGTTCTACTGATGCGGCTTTTGATAGCTGGCGAAGTCTGCTCATTGATGGGAGCACAAAAAAATCCGATAATCTTTTGTACAAGGAAGTACTAGTCATTTTCCACATGAATGACAGGGTTATCATGTTAGACGAATATCGACGGGCATTGGGATTTACTTGAGACAATCTTATCTGCTCACTAAAGAATTGAACAATATGAAGCAACTTCGACGTTTCTGAGTCCATATCTTCAGACTCCAAGAGAAGTGTTTCAAGTCGATCGATGGAATATTGCAAGGAAAGTAAAAACATATTCATTGCGGTCTCATGTGAGACTTCATTACTGACCAGAGATTTGCACAATGCAAGCACATTTGAAATTTGATCCAAAGATCGAATTCTATTATTATCAATTATGTGAGCAAATGTTTTTCCTGCAATGGGCGAGTTATCAATAAATGCACTAACCTCCATCGTTTGGTTCACAGAGACCGAAGATAAAATTCGAGGTCGGAAGTTTGACTGGTCGTCAGTTATTGGTATCGGTATATAAGCAAAAACAACAGTCGGAGATTTTCTGATTAATACGAATTCAGATGGCAACGAAACTTCGGAAATTTTATCACAAAATTCATCGTATGTTTCAACGCTACTCTCCGTCAAAAGATCGTTATTTAATTCTTCAATGCGTAAATTGTCAAGTAGAAGTCGTACTGATGACGTCGATGAATGGGTTGGTCTGGTGGTTTCGGGTGGTTTTGATAGATACAGAGGTAAAGCAGGGAAAATTCGAGGAACTGCACCGGGTCGTACTCTAGGTGTTCGCAAATCTTTTGTATCTCTCCGTTTATCTAGCGACGTAAATGTTATATCCTCGGCGTAAAAATGCTTTGAGCACACTCTTGTTGAGTTGGTCACTATTAGATTTTGTCTTGGTATTTGTTTAAGCCAAAGATCACGCTGTTGTTCATCAGTTGGGAATCTGAAGAAGGACACCGGAGACTGTGGAGAATCTTCATTCTTTAGCGGTTTGTAGCCGCTACGGCACTTCGGGACACAACACGTGTACACCATCGAAGAACGACGAATGCTAGTGATATTGCACTGAAGTTGTGAGCGGAAATGATATTGACTGCAGCTGTGTGTGACTGAAGCAATGTCTCACCGAAGTAATACAATCAGCATTCGATCGATCGATGGTTGATGTGCGCACGCGGTTATTGAGGCTGTGTGTCCCCGCTGATCTAAGACAGACATCGCCACGCACGCACACACGAAGTACACATTGTAAAGACTACGGTACATAGTGACGAAATCTATTTGATTCCCAAATTACAGCACACCAGAATTTTAACCCTACACTTGGTAAGGTCAGTGCTAACAGCAGATGTAGTTATCAATCCCCTACCTCTATATATCCCTGGATGTACACCCTATGCCTACTACGAATCTGCACGTCTGCCGAGTTCTAGTGAGTTTCTTGTCAGACAGGATCAACGAAAAACACATGTAAATCCAATTGGACGCAGATTGAAAGTTTTTGCTTAAAATGAAATTTTCTTTGTTTTTCTCTGATTAAGCCCAGAGTCATAATATTCGGCATAGAGTGTCTTCAGGTCATTTCCTATGTGCATGTGCTATTATTATGCTTCTGATCGGCAATGTATGTGAGAATGTGGCTGAATGTGGATAAAATTGCTCAAAATGTTGGTGTTTGCTGAAATTAAGAGGCTCGCTAAATCGAAGTGTGTTTAGCTTTAGAGACAGGGGTACAAGAACATGAAATGAAATGACCTGGACACTCCATGCCAAAAATTATGACTATGGGCTTAGCACTTTTCGTTTAATCAGGGAAAACAAAGAAAATTTCATTTTAGCCAAAAACTTTCAATCTGCGTCCCATTGGATTTACATGTGTTTTTCTTTGATCCTGTCTGACAAGAAGAGGAACTCACTAGAACTCGGCAGACGCGCGAATTCGTAGTAGGCATAGGGTGTACATCATTCTGTGAAAGTCTCATTTTCGGTCTCGTTCCCTGCAGAAACTCGTTCTGGCTGCCGGACTATTACTTGCTATCGAGCAGACCGCCAGAATCGAATTGGAGGTGGAGCTGCTATTTGAGGTCAAAACTTCTATAAGCCGCTGCTTTATTTTATGCATGTGTTCATTCTACAATTCGCTACCAAAGATAATTATGCATTTCTCTGTAATGAACGATTTTCATTCTGAAAAAATAAAGGGCACATTATTTTTTTAAATAATAATAATAATTTTTATTATGATGAATTATTCACGTATGCATGTGTATTCTTTACTTACTCCGGACCTCTTGTTAATAAGGTGGAGGCATAGAGTAGGGATAGGATACTTACTCTATGGGTGTAACTTTTAAGAATTTTCTAACCGCATAAGCCTATAGATCATCGCATTCATCCGTTTATATTATTTCTGATGTTTGTGCTATTTTATCTGTTACAGAAATTAACTACGGAAGGTTTGAAAAATTACATCGATAAAAACATGATTATCTACATTCTCTACCTCTCCTTCCATTGAAACAGAACATATTTTCATGATCATTTATTTCATGACATCTTTGTAAATGGGCTACTGTCATTCATTTAGACGCTTATTTTGAAGAACGCTTATATTTTTTCATATCACTGAAGCAAAAAATTGAAGATAGCGGCTTGGCACAAATACATATACATGTAATAATTTTTCAAAAAACAAAGTACAGAAAGAGCGAGTGCATAATTGCAACAATATTGCTTGCAATGTTTTTTTCACATTATCATATTAATTTTTTGAGAAGTTTCTGATTTGCGTTGTGATCTTTTACAATACCTCCAGATTCCCATGAATTTGAGATTCTACAAACATGTGCATGCAATGCTATAGAAAATCAAGTGCTTGTAATTGTCTAAAAGAATTCGAAGTTCAAAATATTTTTAACGTCGTAATTTATTCGATTTCTGTTGTAGCACGCCATACTGTGTGACATTTTCCTCAAATTTAAACGTTCTCAAATACAACTTTTGGAATGCTGGAATACAAATAGAAATGCGTTAAGTTTTAGAAATGCTAATATTAAATGTCAATATAAGCACTTTAAAATGTTTGCAAAGTACAAATGCAGTCTTATTTGTTGTGGTCTGGTGTTTATACAACTAACTAAGCATATTTGATTCATTTGTATAATTTTTGTCATCCATGCAACATTGCTCCGCATTATCAATCAAGAATTTGCTATTTAAATATTGTGAGCAAATAAGACTCGATAGGCTATGTGGAGTTATGTGATCATGGAAAAGGGATTACCAAATATCAATCAAATTAGAGGAAATTGCTTTGTTTATACAAATTCTTCACTCGTATGTTGATGCATCGGACATTTTGACCGAAATATAAATCATACTGCCAGCTGTAGCTTACATGAACTTCGAATTCTTTAATAACTGGTCACTAGAAAATTGTCAAGTTCACTTGTGATTCCCGACAGTTAAACCTTACTATTAATAGAGCATTATCATTTCTTATATGTACACACTTACATGTATGTTATCAATTCTTGTATTGACCCACGAAGCCTCATTTCTCTGTTTTGCAGTCTTGATTGATGACAATAGTAATCACTGATAATATGTCGATCTGAAATCATCATATTTGCAATTCGTCGTGCGATATTTCATTTAATATGGTAGATAACTTGGAGGTCAATTGGAATAATTGATTCATCAGCCTCAACCTTTGAGTATGATCACGCATGAATGGTGGCTTGCATCAGGGTAGTCAAACTGTGCGGACCTCTTTCGGCAAGGAAACAAGGCCACGGGCTGCAGTTCACATTATTCAATTTTTTCAGCATCTTCCACTATTAGATGTATCGTAAGACAAGTAAATGTTGTATTATCTTGATATTCAACCTGAAAGCGTATAACGGAAGCATGAAATATTTGAGACAAGCATTTTCTTCATTCATGGAAACATGCTCCATAAAAACAACGCAGGTTATTTCCAAATTAATTGGATGGGTGTGATAGTACTTTGGAGGCCAACCAACTTCTTCGTTTCAATGTCAACTGAGGTTAGGGCTAAACCAAGATAAACCTTAAGAGATGTTTGATTCAGAAGATTTCTCTGTCTCTGGATTTAAAAGACTTCATTGCGGAAAATGCTGACTCACAAAGGAAAACTTGATTCAGGACAATTGATTATAGACTGCAGGATTCATTAGAATAACAGCCCGTCTTCATAATTTATGACCACAGCCGCCAGCCGATCGACCGGCAAAAAAAGAGTACTCGACAGCCGGTTCCAACCCTGATGCATGTTTTAAATCGTGATTTTTACTATGACGAATAAGCATGCATATTTTATCTCAACCTGTTCAGCAACACGCAATTCATCAGTTTACGTTTTATGCTTTTCCAGTTCATTAATGCAGGTTCTCAGTTCAGCAACCACAATCCCGGATAAATATATAGAAACTTTTCAAACGAATGATGAAAAATCTTGAATCAATTGAACGTGCTAGCTCTAGTCAATGCTACACTATATCTCATAATGACGGAGCATATTTTCAATCATAGAAATTGAAAATAAATCATGAAATAACGAAATCCTTTCAACATAAATCATCATAAAACTATTGGAAATAAATTGCTCGGTTAACATATCCCGGGTATTTTTCGTGTGTACATATTTTCATAACTGATAATTTTTGATTCTATCTCATGCTCAAGTGTACACATCAGTCAAAGAGGATGAAATTTACCATCCCGTCCGATATAACCGATAACTGTCGATACAACCGGCAATCACTTTTCTGCTTGAAATTTTCGGTTGAATTCATCGTCAAACTGCTCTACAGAGTGAAGCTGGTGAGTAAAAAGCATCAGACTACAGAGGAAAAATCGATTGTGCTATGATAACTGTGTAGATATCTGTAGAGTTGACTGAGCTATTCTGCAGATCGTGCCTCTGAAGAGTCAAAAAGAGATTCAGAGTGTAGTCTTAACACACCTGAACTCATGTAAAAATCACCTGAAATGAGTCGGAAAAAATCCCAGGCAGTCTCCATTAATGAAAAAGGCCTTTGAGATAAATATTTTGTGCTTTTCTAACGTGTAGCTTGTAACATCTCGAATTTTAAAAATTCATTGCATTTCCTTGAGTACTTTAAGATGACTCTACTGCAACAAATTTGAAATCATCGAATAAGAATTGCTACGCATAAATAAAAAGCATCACAAATTGTACAATATATTCAAGTACCTGTGACAAAAACAATAAGAGTCACCTGGAAATGCAAAATAATGGCAGTTTTTGAAATTCAAGACATGCAACCGATCGCTGCAATGTGAAATTTACTATGGTAATATCCGTCATTCTAATAAGAGCGTTTTTTAATGAAAATTAGAAGTGTTTGCTATACGTGAACTATTGCGAGAAGGACGAAATTGAAATTATTCCTTTACCACGATTTCTCAAAGGCGACACTTAAAGTCGCATGTTGTTATTTTCTTGTGACATGATAAGGTCAAACAATCAGCTTTCATTTTGTGTGTTTAGAGACTTATCATTATATTTCATCGCCATACCTGCTTGTGTTGTTTAAAAATGACGGTTGACTAAAATCGTGAAAACATACATGGGAAGTTTTTCGAATAAATTTGACATAAATAGTATGCAGTATTGATGTAATGAATAAATGGATGTGAAAGCTTCATAACTCCATTGAAATCTGCGTGAAAATAATCATGATCGCGTTTCAAGGCAATTTGTCAAACCATGATTCCGTTGACACCTCTGTGACTCCGATTTCCATCTGGGATGAGTTTTATGACAGATAATCGTTGGGAAAATATTGGGTGTGGTCAATAATGCCTATTCTATCTCTATAATCGTGTTAAATGCGTATACACTTGTTTGTACAAGAAGAACACCTGCTTTTTACTCCAATAAGTTCGCCAATGGATATTTCACCGGTGTTCATGTTTGAGATTCTTTTACGGAGTTGTATAAGGGCATGGAGAGCACATTCTGTAGTGCGAATGATTTGAGTAAGACAGAAAGTTGCTTCACCCAAACGTTTTATATAGCACACAGTGCGTACTGCAAACAAACTAAAAATTTGGGAAATTTAATGGTGTGAATATCGCATGTTATGTCATATGAAACTGTAAAACTCTTTGAAATAATAATTGGGGTATTTCGATGAAGATATTCTGCTTCGTTTACGTCAACTAAATACTCATTTTCCCTCAAAAATTTTTAATTTGCTGCTTTAAATCAAGTTGAAGAGATGTCATGAAAGATTGTACTACGAAAGGCGTGATATAAAATGTTTAAAAATGTTTTAAAATTTTCTATATAAGCAGACAGACGAGAATAGCAAATTTTAATGATGATAGGTTCAATGTCACTAAATGAATGTTTCATTAATTTACCATTCATGAACCTATTAATGCGCATTTGTAGAATCAATTAATGTACATAGAATTAAGCGGTTGTGAAACACATATTTTTCTTCATTTTTGATATACTGTAGACGATCAGTGGCTATCAGCAAGTAATGTATGTTTCAGATTTTTCAACCATTGCTGTAAATATGTTTAGATAGGAAAAGATTGCCGAATACTAATAAAATTTTTATTCCTCAATCTTCTCCTTTCAATGTACATGTATGTCTCAAAAATTTGTTATTTATTTACCAATCACAAATCCATGGGAAGGCGATAATGAAGTGGAAACAAAAATTATTCGAACATGTCTTTGTTGCTTCCAGGTTTCCGGTCTTGTTCAACATGACATAGATCAATTGCTGAAATTTTCAAAAAAATAAATTGGCCTCCTACAAATCTCATTGGCGAAATTCCAAATATCAAGAAATCCCATGACAGCCCGAAGTCTCGTGTCGCAGACAAGAGTTGGAAGTCAGCAGCCTTTAAAATATCTCGCTATTATGAATAAGAAATAACAAAGAAACATTGATTATAACGACTTATAATTAAATGTATACAAACTCAAAAATGATATCAAAACCATATTCAACAGTTTCTGTGACCACCACGAGCCTCTATGATAGCTGTCAAGTGGTCTGGAAAAGATCGCATCAAACGTAAGAACATTTGGAGTCATCTCTTGTTTTGAAAAAGTATCTTCTTTCTTATGCCTCAAAGTCACTAACCTTTATTCAGAAAAGTATATTTTGTAAGTGTTTCAAAATTTTGATCAATGCCGCAGCTGTATTCGCCTCACGCGCAACAGGTGCGACAGAAAGCAAAAAATCTCAGAATATATTCATATTGAGATACTCTCATTTGTATTCGGCGAAAATCAAGAACAAATGCCTGAAAAAATATTAGGTGAGGCTGAATTGCGAGGAACTGGGAGGTGGATCACAAGCCATGAAAAGTTGAGAACCGCTTCTACTGTCTGGTCATTTCATAAACCCATGTCATCGCGGCTTTAAGTTGAAATAATTCTTGACCATAATCGATGGCTAATTACCATAATAGCTCCCATGAACTAGTGATGCTATTAATTGGAGGATTTTAAAATCCAACACAGATGCCTTCAATATCAATTGATGAAAAGCTTATATAACTGTGGACTTTTTCTCATGTCATTTTTGTGAAATATTTGCTTGCTTACAGCATTTGCATTTATTAGATTAAAAGTTCGCATATTCTCATCAATGAGGAGATACAGAACTAATCACATTTAAAAATATGCTTTATGTCATTTCACCGACGTCGTGCATTATCTTCTAAGAATCATTTTAGGTCTTTTGTTTAGACAGCATTCGAAAAAAATAAAAAACTCAAAATCTTCTTGAATATTGTATTAGATTTGAATTGACAATGGGTAATGTGGTAGATGCTTCATTACTTTTCAGCAATTCTCATTCTAGAATTTCGTAGTAATCTTTCGAAGAGAATGACAATTTTATTTCCTTTATCCTATACTCATGGGAGTAATGTCTTGCCAAAATGTTTTCTGCAGTATTCATGATTCCTGATTCATGAGAGCTTTCAATTTGCGATGAGGGGTTTATGTGACAAAATTGATTGTCAGTTTAGTAACAATAATAAAGTAACGAAAGGCTTGCTTAGACGTGTTATCTTTTACAGTGTTATTCGAGTGCATTCTACCAAAAATAGCAATTATTGATGATTTATGTAATTGTCTGAAAAGCCTTGATGTGAATGAGCAGGAACATGTTTCACAGAAACTACAAATAATATTATTTGCCATTGATAATCTCATCCATGCCTTGCGAAACAAAACATTTATTGAAAATAATTAAAAAACTGTCTAATCGCTCGATAATCCTAGCGCTGTCGCTGAACAATTGTAGACGCTTTTAAGATCTGTCCAAAACTGTCAATTTGCAGCTCTTCACTGGTTGACAAGCTGAGCTAAGAAACCTCCGAGATTCCATAAAATATTTCACCGTCAGATCGTAAAAAAGAAAATTAACAATTTATTTGACATGATTTTTACTGAGCACTTCAGAAATGGAAGTATGTAATTTCGTATTTTCAACCCCATTAAAAACTAATAAATACAGCCATGGCCAAAAGTCACCGGACACTGACATTTTTATGGATATTAGTTGAAATATTCAGCGCATCGCTTCGATACTCTAGAATAATATGTTTGTATCACTGCGTCATCTACCAACAGTAGCAAAATTTAAATCAAATTTCATTAACCCAACCTTTTTGAGCAAATTTACGTTTTGGCCATAAGTCACCGGACAACCAAAATGTGAACATTCATTATTTTAACTGGTCCATATTTTCTGATGTAGGAACTCAATTGCTCCGTTGTTTGCTGTTTTCTATTCTTCAAGCACATCATTTTCAATAACTGAAAAAGAAAAAATTCAAATTTCAAATTTGAAAGGGAACGGCGGCTTGGCCAAAAGTCACCGGACATCACATTTTCATCTTTTTTGCGGAGTTTCCAGGTTTTTACAATGTTGATGCACCTTCCAGCTGCACGTATGAGATGTTGGCTTTCTATGGTCTATTTTGCATCCCACCTTGAACTTTGCTTTGTCTGTCAAACCGCAGTACGGCACTCTACACCACTTCAGGGATTCGCTTTCTATGGACTAAGTTATTGCAATTTTCAGGTTTGCTTGAGAGACGCCTGACAAGCAATCATATTTCTATGTTACCTCTCGACTTCCGATTCAAAATTCAAATTCAAGGTTCATGTCACAAATCTGAATCATTTCATTCTCAAAAGTTGACTGAACTGTGCAAGTGAAGTGATCGTCTAACGAAAGTGATGCCGATGCGAAAGCAAGTCTCACCGAAGAAGAGATCTGAGATTGTGACTCTCTTGAAAGAAGGCTACGCCATTCGCAAAATCTCTGTCAAAGTGGGTGTCCCAAAATCAACAGTTTCCGACATAAGAAGTCGTTGGCTTGCTAATCCCTCAGGTCATGGTTCTCCTACAAAGAAACGAACGGGTCGCCCTCGACGCTCATCTGAAAGACTGGACAGAGTGATTATTCGGCGCTGTGAACAAAATCGATTTTTGTCTTCGAAGCAAATCAAGGCGACCCTCGGAGACTTCGGAGCTTCAATGAGTGAGCGAACCATCAGAAGGCGACTACAACAAGCAGGCTTCAGCTCTAGACGACCAGCAAAGAAACCTTTCGTGAATGCCTTTCAAAGGCGTAGAAGAGTTTTGTTTGCCCAAAAGTATGCTGAGAAGGGCCCGGAGTACTGGCAAAGAGTTATATTCTCGGATGAATCGTCCTTTGATCTACACGGTAATCGAGGGTCGCTCAGAGTCAGACGAAGAATCGGAGAACGCTACCTACCAAAGTGCACAATGGCGACGACTAAGCATCCTGTCAGTGTGATGGGGTGGGGATGCTTCTCCAACATAGGCGTTGGCAGGCTGAGAATATTTGAAAATGGTGAGAGGGTAAACCAGAAAGTTTATCTTGACGTTCTCCAGAATGAGCTGCTTCGTACTCGACAAGAGCATTATCCCGAAGGAGGAGCAATTTTTCAAGATGACAATGCCCCATGTCATCGGGCGAAAACTATTAAAGAATGGCTCGCAAGGAACGAGGTGGAGCACATCCAAGATTGGCCTGGTCAAAGTCCAGATGTCAATCCCATTGAAAATCTTTGGGCTGTTGTTGAACGTGTAATCTACGAGAGGGCCCCAAAATCCAGATTAGAAATCATTTCTGCCATCATTCAAGCTTGGCATCATGTCATCACCCCCGCATCTTGCACACAACTGGTTGACGGCATGCAACGACGACTGAGATCAGTGATTCAGGCGAAGGGATTTCCTACCAGGTACTGAAATTCGTGATGGATTGTTTATTTTCGAATCCTGATGTAGAAACCTAATAGAAATGTTTTTCCATAAAACGATATTTTTATTTGTGTAGATCAAAGTAAATGGGTGCAGATGGGGATTTCTCAAAGACAAAACAAAACAATCAAATAACAGTCTACTTAGATTTGATTAACTTTAAAATAAATTTATTTCCCAATCAATTTCATTTGAATAAGTTCGGGTCTAGTTAATTTAAAGTTATATTTGAATATTATCACTTTATGAAAATCTAACATAACAGCGATGTTTTTCATAGATATTATTTAGCATGTGAAAAGATTCCATTAGATTAAACACAATAACCTATCACAGAAATGGTCTAAAGAACATGTTTTTCACTAAGCTGATAAAGAAAGTGTCCGGTGACTTTTGGCCAAGCCGCCGTTCCCTTTCAAATTTGAAATTTGAATTTTTTCTTTTTCAGTTATTGAAAATGATGTGCTTGAAGAATAGAAAACAGCAAACAACGGAGCAATTGAGTTCCTACATCAGAAAATATGGACCAGTTAAAATAATGAATGTTCACATTTTGGTTGTCCGGTGACTTATGGCCAAAACGTAAATTTGCTCAAAAAGGTTGGGTTAATGAAATTTGATTTAAATTTTGCTACTGTTGGTAGATGACGCAGTGATACAAACATATTATTCTAGAGTATCGAAGCGATGCGCTGAATATTTCAACTAATATCCATAAAAATGTCAGTGTCCGGTGACTTTTGGCCATGGCTGTAGTTGCAAAAGTCAGGTGAAATCCGTCATTACCATTATTAGTGGATCTTTCCGGTTTCTTCCAAATCACTTCAAGCCATGTGTCTATTACCCGCTCTTTTGTCGAACTTTTGTGGAGGAAGAAGGAGCATGTTCGTGCTGTGAGGGATATGGTCGTCATGCGTTCAGAAGTGGCTCGACCCGCCGTGAAGAGCAACACGATATTGCGTTCGATCAGATGTCGATCTTAGAGAAGGAAGATACCTGGAGAAGACGAGTGATGAAGGAGGCTGTGTGGACGAAACGCCAAAACTCTAGCAATAGAATGAAGCATTGCCTCCGCAACGTTTGGAGTTCTCTATGACTTTTCATTTTTCTTTCATTTTTTCTTCTTTTACTGTAATTTTGTTTTGGACCTTTTATTTATTCTTTAAATAATTATCAGTATTTTTTCTTTCTTTATTCATTTATCAAAAAATTACATGTTCATTGCTGTACTAGTTTTTTTCTTTGTCTTATTAACTTCATGTGACTTCCGGTTTCCTTGTGAATTTTATTATGTAGCGGTAATGCTCGTGCACTTCTCCTATTGTCTATTTCAGTCGGGTTTGTGATGTTTTATTGATTTTCTGTGTCTCTAACGTGTAGAAAGTTGTGTGAGATTTGTTCCGTGTATGCAATTTGGCTATGCACTTTAGTTGTTTGATTAGTGGGTCTGATGATGACCGACGGTGTTGGTCGAAAGGCCTCAGCAGAATAAAGGATTCACGTCGTATGCATTGATCGTGATTTTTGGGTTTCCTACAGAGTGAAAATGAATTCCAGCCCGATTTTCTATTCAACACGCGCTTTTGTCGGGTTTCTGATCCCCCAAATCTGCATTAAGCGAAAAGTGATTAAGATCGATATCTTTATGAAAAACCTTGAATATGCAACCGAGCCATATGCAACCCGATGCCTCACTTGGTCACTAGGGAGTCGGTCGTTTACGAAAAAATGAAGGAGCTGCAAAACAAAAGGAAGCCTTGCATCCATTCCGATTTTCGAAAATTTATAAACCCAGGAAGCAGACTGCACTGCTACAGTAGGCCTCCGAACGAATTAAGCGCTAAACGCTTCAATAGAATATTCCATCGAGATACAGTAGCGATGTACAGAATAAATAACAGGTAAATGACAACAATCGAGGAGACGTCGATTGCCACTTGCTGTTGGAATGTTAGTAATGTGCCTGCTATGGTCAACATCAAACAGGAGAGCTTCGGTTAAGAGTATACGCTTACCGGTATTGTACAAAACTCAAAATCCCTCAACTCTCCTATCGTTCAACCGTTTATTAGAGCATAAGGAATCTCTATCTGTGATGATTAATTGCTGTGCTATCTATTTTTGTGTCTTTTGCCATTATGCAAATCAAGTGGTTGCGTACTAAAGCGCAAGCATTTTCAATAAATGGATTATAAATTCACAATTTTGTAGTGCATCGAGCATTTTTCAATAGACTTATAATGTTTCTTGACTTAACATATGGCATAATTTCTTTATCTGGCAGCCATATGATATAGATCTATCATAACTTTTATGGGGACGTTCATGCAACACGACTTTACATGTAAATCCGATTGCAATTTACTTTTATCCCCTTGTGTCCACTGTCTTTAAAATAGGACGATGCTGAAAACAGGACTTATCAAAAAATGATGCTCTTAGGCCTATGATATATATGTACACTGTAAACTATGCACCGATAAAGTGCCACTGCTTCTGATGATGGCCTAAGAAGAGGCCGAAATTAATGAAGTATAAAAAATTATTACTATCTTGGGTACATGGTTTCCCAAACAAAAACTTACAAAAAATATGCACCGATAAAAGCAGCTAGAATAACCGCATAACTAGACAGACAAGATTACAGAAAATATCTGTTCAAAACGATGACGTGACATTTAAAAACGTTTATATTGGATAAGCAGCGTCTGTTTTATAACTGTCTGTAGACTGTTAAAAAACAGTGAAATTTATTGTGCCTGTTAATTTTAACGGATATTTGCTGTTTGCAGTATCATTGCTCGAAAATGTTTTGTATTACATGCATATTGACCAATGCCACGTAGAGGTGTGGGGATCAGGTTCGAATGTCGGATTGCATTCGTTCGGATTTATCCTCTTCTCTTCGGACTCGAGTTTTGCTTTCGGACCGTCGAATCAGATTCAACTCCCAGATCCGATGCACACCTCTACTGTATGTACACCTATAATGTCACGTGATATTTAGACAAAGAATTTCTAAGAGTTTATTATTTCGGTCAGTAATGGGTCAAATAGTTGTGCGTCAAGAGACAATTAACCCGATTACATTCGCAATCCTTGTCACAAGTGATATTATGAGCTCAGCGCTGAAATCGTACTAGATCCGACGAAGGCAACGAAGAGACTGACAAAAAATGGAGAGGCGTGGGGCAGTCGACTAACAATAATTGCACGATAAACTTCCTGCAACAGCATGCATGAAATAACAGCTTCTAGACCACATGGACTACAATGCATGATTTCAGAACCATGTTTAAAGCACAGTGACAAAAACCAATCAGAGAAGAATTTTCATCCAACAACTTACATTTTTGCATAGTTTTAAAACACGTCATATTTTTCGACTTTTGCTACATAGAGATTTGAAGGGTAATTGTATTTCTGGTCACCATCTCCGGGAATCACTACCCGATCCAAAAGTTACAAAAGTCGAATTACCGATAGCGGTAATTCTTCATTACTACTACATACATGTTGCGCAAAAACGATCAGGCTTTATTCATGGTAATACTGATCGAACTGTTAATTGATAATAATATTTTGTGACTTTGTTTGAAGACTCGTGTCAGATAATCCCAAGAAACTATCAACAGAAGCCGAGAACTTTTCACTGACGCCTTCGTGGATTGGAATTTGGGGCTCTGCTCATTCATATTGCAACCACACTGAGCATGTCAGCATATTACATCATACTGGACATTGTGATAAATTAGTACACTTTAAACATGTCACTGTATTAGATCTACAGCAAGCAAATGTTGCTTTTCCGCTGAAAATTGAAATTTGCAGATGAAGGCTCATATACGTAGACGCTAGGTAATTGCTAATGGCATCTTTATTGGGTATGCATCAAATACACGACCGCATCTATCTGACAATGTGAATAAAAAATGAAATGTTTGATATTCTTTAATTATCGTGTTTTCTAATAAAAGGCGAATTCTGATAATGTCATCTGATAATCAGTGAGTGAAATGATAATAGCGAAGTAATGATAATCGTGGGCTCTCTAGTAATCGCAGGGTCAACTGGCTTAGGGATACAAAATACCAAAATAAAAATCTTTTGTGGCCATTCCATAATTATACGAAATTGGAAGGAGCACGATATTTTCCCTATGTGAACCATAAATGGTTTTTCGTCTCAAACCGATCAACTCAACAGAAGATAACAAACAATAATATTCCCCTCATCAATTTACGCGGTAGTTTTACTTGCTAAGTACAAGAAATACGCTTTGTTTAGATAGTAAAGCAGGCGAAGAATTAGACAGGTAGCCTCTTCTTCTGTTTGACTAGAAAGAACATGCAATACTAGTGAAATGGCACAGTCTGCAGACATAATACCACAGCAATCGAACAATGAGCAGGCAGTTCAACAATAGACACCGCAAATTGTGCAAAGTTTCAGTGACTGTTATCCATAGAAATTAACAATAGCATAGAAAGTCCTAGAATGGAAATTGCATGAAAATTATGGCACACTCCGGGGGAACTTAGTTGGGGCAAAAAGCAAATTTTGCGAGCTGGCTTTCTTGTTTTCTGGTTGACATTTTTAATTATCAAGTCAATTTGTGATCTGTACTGTTGCACCTTGTCCAAAGATAATGTACACAAAAGCAATAGTGAATTTACAAAATAGTGCAGCGACAGGATGACAAAGAAGGAAATCTTTTAAAACGTTCTGTATGGTCATCATTTTGAAATATCGCTCCCATAATCAATCAAGAGTATAATCAGACACATATGCAACTTGTAATGTCGATTTACAGAGCATGCATTGGTCCAGCTTGAAATCAGAGGCCAAGAAATCTCAGAGTATTCATTTTACTTAAAAGGGTTCCCCTGTTTAACATATTTGAACAATTTTCAAAACCTTTGCATGCTTTCGAATATGAGCTTCCAAAATATCATCACACTATATCACATACGTCATTTAGTGATTAATTGAAAAGTTCCGGCGACATTTCATTTATCTGATAAATGACTGATAACTTTCGATGTGATTATTCCAGAAAGCGCTAGGTTTCTTGACCGCTAGAAGGAGAAATAATCCAATAATTATCATTTTCATCTTTGAATTCTTGAGACGTTCTTGCAACCAGTAAACCGACTACTATCGATTATGACTCTGTGAACCAAATTTCAATTCGTATTCCAGTGTTGAAAAATTGGAAAATAGTTGTCAATGACGGGCACAAATAGACACAGTGTATTAAACCATGGAATAGTAGGCTATTTCACATAAAGCAATGCCACTATCTCACTTAAAATTCTTTTCATGAAAATCCTGCAATTTGCTGTCAACAACTTCCACAACCAACTTGGCGATTAGTTTGACTATGATATAAAATTTTAGATCGAATATGATCTACAATTCATAGATTTTTTCATGTGCCATCATTGTACATAGGCAAGATATCAAACTTCCATTCTAGTGTACTATTATCTACTTCTATGCTGTTATCAACAGGATCACACAGCAGAGACACAGACGGCGTCAAGTTCTACAGAGAAGCTTGTGAACGTTTTTTCGTGCGCCTGCTATACTTTTTAATAATGATCGGAAGGACCAAAATGATCTAGAAAGCTTCTGCGCAATTATCTGAATTCTTCGAATCTGAAGGAATTGTTGCGATCGGAGCATGTTGACGGAATTCACAGCAATTCGCATCCGACGCACGACTATTTTTCCTATCTCTGTAAGGCATCAACAATTTCTTTTTGCCCGCTTAGTAGGTTACTGAATGTGCCATCGTTTTGAATTAGGTTACATTTCTAGTACAGTGACACGCTTAAACAATTTAATTATGTGAAAAAGTCATTTGTTATGGAAAACGGTGAGAACTTTAGGATTAGTTAGAGAGCATTTGTACGAATCAAAGGAGGATTGACCCGTGCCTGCTCCTAAATATCGTCAGACAGATGGCGGACTAAGGAAACAGCACAGAAATAGCATTAAATTACAAGCTTTTTCTTTGCTTTCTTCAATCAGATGATGCAATTTTATATTCAAATAAAAATAAAAGCAGTATATTTTTAGATTTTTGGGACTTGATGAAATTCGGCAGTCAATTACAGAAAATGCTAATAAGGAACGCGCTTTCATTTTGGAAAATATTTATTGCCGACACGACTTGTTTCGCAAGCTTTTATCAATTGTTGCTCTGGATTGAATTTACAACCACAGTCGAAATCATCAATATTCATGTTGTCACTAACAACTGTGATGCAAGTCTTATTATAAATCAAACGACAATGGAAGATTAAAAACACTAATGGTAAGAGAAATGAAATTTCAAAGCAAAACAAAGTCAAGCAAAGTCTACCAGCAGAAATCATCACTTTTACAAGAACGATACTCACCAATATTGCATGCATTCGCATGTACATGTATTAAAGTAAAAATGAAACATGTACAGTCCGTTTCATAAAAAGTGGATCATCCTAAAATTTGACTAAATAAAACATAAGTATGATACAGAAAGCATTTTTCATGTTATTTCATGTCCCTAATATATTTAAATGTCCTTATATAATCTGATAAGCTATGATACAGTAACGGTTCTTAAGAAGCTAATATTTTGTGGCCCTACCCTTATTGTCAATGACATTCCCAATTCGTCTAGGCATTGATTCGATGATATCGTTGATTTTTGACTGATCTAACTTTCTCCACTCTCTTTTTAACAGTGACGTAAGTTTATGATACGCCATCTGTAGGTAGCAGATGACAGTAGGTTTAGAATACTCCAACATTTTCTATGGGATTCAGATCAGGAGAACGAGCTGGCCAATATAATGTCCTAAGCCCTAATTGAGACTTGCATAAGTTTGACGCTACTACTCCTGTGACACGTAGCATTATCATCCATCAATAACCAAGTCGATGGATCATCAAGTTGATCTGTCATTTGGCCAATTCGTAAAACATTCACACAGCGTTCAGAATTCATGGTTCCTTGCTGTATGTGAAGTTCAGAGTGGCCATTGGTCCAAATGCCAGCCCAAATCAGTAGTCGCACCACCTTGTACCCGGGGACGATGTAAATGTCTCGGAATTTCCTGATCAGATTTTATCCATAATCTCAATCGACCATCACTATCCTTCAGACGGACTGATGCCTCATCAGACCAGACAACCCGATCCCATTGATTTCGCCAGTGACAATGACTCATTGCCCATCTGAGACGTCTTTTTGTATGCTGATCTGATAATTCGATCTGAGAGGGCCTCTTACAGCTCTTGAAATTCGACTCAATAAGTCTTCTACGAATAGTGGACTTAGAAATAGACGAGTCTAGGGCAGCCATCTCAGTTAACGAGAGACTTGGATCAACTTTAACAAATCTCAAAATTAGGCGGTCTCTACGTTTGGATGTTTTGCGTGGACGGCCAGAGCCCTCTTTACGACAGAGTCGAAAATCGTCATTATGCCATCGATGCACATTTGTGTAAGGGACATTTAGTCGCTTGCTTGTAGCTCGCAAAGAAAACCCTAGTTCTAGCAAGGCTGACACTTTGCCCTTTGTGAATGCGATCTCGTTATTGTTCATTTGTGCTTTGTATTGTTTTCAACCGGTAAGAGATAGATTTCTAGCTGAAAGCAATCAGGAGTGCTGCCAACACCACCGCAACGAAGTCAGAAAGCTATGGAACATGAAGTCCAGTTAATCACATGTAGCAGTTACATTATTGTTGATGAATAATGGTGCTATACTGGCTCTGATTGACCGATTTTCTTTATTTTTGTTTTGCTTGATAGCTTTTGGCTTGTAGAACAACATATTACATAACAAAGGAAACAAATGTAATTTTATAAGAGTGAGGTATGATTTTGTGTAACATTGCTAAATGAAGATGAAATTATCTACTACTTTTTTATCTATAACAGGAAGACAACTCAATATTCATGCTTGAAATTTCCAACAATGATATCAGTAAGCACAACTGACATATCTTCCAAATTTCAGAGAAATTCGTTCAAGTTTGGCGGAGTTAGACAAAGTTGAAGTTAAGGCAATGTTTAAGGGTGATCCATTTTTTATGAAACAATCTGTAGAAGCAGATTTGCCTCTGATGAAAAATGAGTTTTCTTTAGTGTCAAAGTCCCGTAGCAATTTAGACAGAAAATCACAGGTATCACTATAATAACTAGGGAGTGATATAATAGCCAGCTTCAGACTTTCATCTACAAATGAGCTTAAATGTTTCGTTGGTGAGTGGCTGATGCTGTAGATCTAAATTTTAAATTTTGCAGAGGTTGGATCTTCACTGTTACGGGACTTTGACACTATTGAAAATGATGCAATTTTCCCCTCATTCGATGTCATTTCTTTATATACGTACTAATATTTCCCTTGAATTGACGTGGAAACTATCTCCTATTAGCCCCAATATGGCAGATCACCAATTTCGAAGAGATTTTCAAATGACTTTATTTTGAGATCGGCTAAGGTTTTTTTCAGAAAGCAGCGCTTTCAGCTTCGAAAATGATTTATGTGTAGAGACTAGAGGCAATGGGGAACAAAATGACCCCTATACTTATGCCATTTTAGTGATGGGGTTCATAAAAGCAAATATGCACGTCTTCACTATTTTTAGAGACCATTTTTATGCACGATCGATTTTAGGTGCGATGTTTACAGGAATTTATGACGAATAAATATGCAGCTCTAGTAAGGATACTTGGGTTGGATACATTGATGACTGCTGGATTATTTGGGAAAGTGGATTTGGAGACAATAATAACTTTTATCATATAATCAATTGTATGAATAGAAATATACATTTACTATGGAATCGGATAATTTATAATTAACGTTTTTGGATGTTAAATTCACAATATCGACTTCTGTTTTATTTCCATCCGTATATATCAGAAGTCGATATTTTGCACAAGCCAACATTTAGCTCCAGCTTTGCATCTTATCATTCTACTCACTCTAGACAAACATTGAATAACGTTCCATTTGCATACTTATCGAATAGAATTGTCAACATTGTTTCTCAAGAAATTAAAGTGAAAATTAGACTATTGGAATTAAAAGATGGAAAATTAAACACATATTATCCCGCACGGTTGTAACCGGCCGAGGCCGGGGCGGGCCGGTATCATCAAAACCAGTCAGTCGGCGGCCGGTGTATTGAAGACTGGCCGGTCGTGGATGGGACGGTGGCTGATGGTGTCTCTATGCCGGTTCGTTAAGGCTTTGATCGTCAGACATTATTTGGTCATCTTATGCCACTAAACATCTCAAAAGTCAAAAGTTAAAACGTTTATTTCCAACTTGGAAAACGTAGTACAAATATACATAACATTGATGTGATGCGTGATAAAATGATAAAAATGTCCATATACAATGAATGATGGATGGATGATGAGATGTACAAGTAAGTGAAATGATGATACGGACCGAAAGAAAAGGCCATGCGTAAATCATTACATGCATTACAAGGCAAATGTCAAAATTGATCATGAATTATCTGCATATTGAAAAACATGTATGTTCAATAATATTAACATTATCTCACGTCTTAGTATTCTTATGAATGAATAAATCTTTGCTGTGATTTTGCATCTTTTCTGAATTAATTTCTTTTTTAATAAATAATCACAATTTATTTATAAATTTTATTAATAAGTTTTAGAGAGCCGGTCAATTTATAATGCAAGGACAGATATACAGTAGCAAGCATTTAATCAGATAAAAATGAAGTTATCAAGTAACTCACCTGTAATGAAATTGACAATGATTGAGAAATATCTAAGATTCTGTAGCAATGACCGCCTCTCCTTGTATTTCGTCGGTTAGTTATGTATTGACTGGGTAGAGATTTGGTTTGCAAACTACTTTATCAATCGGCATGAATACTTTTAACATCGAATCGATTTTGCTTGCTTTTGTTGGTGCTTCCATTGTTAGTATATTATTCAAATTCCTCATGGAATACATGAAATTCATGAATGGTAGGTCCACCTGTACTCCGTATAAGCGAGAGTTACCTATTACAAGACAATATTGCACAATTCAATTATTCGCACTTTGATATCATGCTTTGTGTGATGAGGAGTAATACTCGCAATGACTTATTCACTATTAGTTGATAGACTATTGGTATAATTAGTTTAAGGCCTACTTTACATTTTGTGATAATGTTAGCTGCACTTTGACAGTCAATCATACACAAGCAAGTTGAAAACAGATAATCAAAGTAATGACTCAAGCGGTTATTGATGCAACAATAATATATGCGTATATTTATATGTATATCCCGTCTCCACAAGAAAAGTTCCGAGTTCAATTTGATCAATGACCGAGTGTTGATGTTCCGAAATGTTTGTCTGCAACGTGCAAACTTGATTTAAAGTGATTCGCGACTTGATTTAAAGTGAGATTTACTTCTTCACTTGTGAGGTAATTCTAGTGATTTGCGACGTGAATTGAGAACTCTCTCCACTATCGTTTAAATTCATATCTTTTGAGTTTACATTGATGACCGCGAGCTGACGTGTAGGAGTCTGAAACAATGAGCTCGCCAAACTTGTCATCAATTTTTCATTTCGGTGAGTGTCCGAAGACCGATCGGGAGTGTTGCTGTACCTACGTCAATCAAAATGTATCGCGTGCAGTTAGTTTATCAAACAATTATCCACGATCCACTGTCAAGATGTTCAAGTAGCAGGCCCTAGATTGCATTGAAATTCATTGCTTATTGCATCTCTAAGCTCCACGTGGTATATAAGCTATTCAATGTAGTGAAATTATTCAAGATCTGTTAAAGTTTTATAAAAGATGGGTTGAGGAATACACAATGCCTCCAAAATTCACATAGGCTAGAATGTATGATTCTGGAAACCTTATTTCAGACAAAGTAGGGTTTGAACTATATGTGTAAGTTGTCGGCAATCATTTTTAACTGTTTATAGAACAGTTCACCATATCTACGAGTTAGAAAGCATACGTGTAGATACTCTCAAATTATGTCACATTTACAGGCTCTTAATGTTGTGATGATTGACTAAGCAATTAACTAAATCTAATTAATTGACTAAACTAGTCAACGGCCGACATCGGTCTAACTAAATCAACAGGCCGGCCAGCGTTAATAAAACCGGTTGGTCTTCTAAATTTGCGGCCGAGGCATGGCCGGCGGCCGGTTCCAACCCTGTCCCGAATCTCGTATCAACAATGATTTTTGAGACCCCTTAAGTCGGAAAACAAATGATAGCAGACAAAATGAGTTAAAGTCAAACGCAAACTCCATTATCCCTTTAGTAGCAAAAACAACAAGAAGAATCTTAACATATTTAAATAAGTGATTCTTCCTACGAGCGGTGAGTTTAATTGTGTCACTCAAGGACAAGAAAATAATACATGCTTTCAAGCAGCCGAAATCTATACTCAAATCTCTATGTCGAAATAATAGAAGAACAGTTGATGTTGTCAGTAGGTAACGCGAGCCGCGTTGTGCATGTTGTGAAACGATGACAGCCGGCAAAGCAATAGAATCTTGGGTGTTTTAATGTGAATTCTGATCTTAACTGCTGCTTCCTTAATGTCATATACATGTATGTCATTCAATGTAGAAATTGTCAAAATTATAACATAGGTCACACTGGACGGAGTTTCAGGAAAAGAATTATCCGGAATTTTTAAACAGCAGTCGTCAAATGCTCAGGTGCACGGCTAAAGCGTCTCTTCATTTCCTTACCATGAGAGAGTACGATTTCAACGCTTTTACATATTCGTATAAATTCATGTTTTTGATATTCAATGTCTGAAAAGGTCATCTCTGTTGACAAACAAACTTTGTAACTTGGATCTGCATCATGAGGTTGACGAGTTCAACTTTCCAGTGGTTCTTTGCACTTTTCCGTAAAGTAACATGTGACTTAATACTATTTAGGTCAAAAAGTCAATCAATCTTTATTTCCAAACCTTTTGGAGAACATTCAATTAGAACACATTGAACATACTGACACACATAGTAAAAGGTAGAAAAAGAGTGCTTGCGGTCAATAACAAAGAAGCAATTTTTATTAAGGAAGGAGAGGTAAATAAACTTTTGACCCCTTTTTGGATGTTAATTAGTTTTTTCTTTGGAGATCAAGCACCAAATTTTTGCAAAATTTAGTTGCTGCTCAACTTGGGAGATTTGTTTGAATTTCTTCCACTGCATCACCCATCAAGTCTGGAGCTAGCGGTATTTTCAATGTTTTCAAGAAAGAGGAGATTATAAAGTTAATCCACTTGTAAATTCCTGCAGAATCCCTTGAGAACTAAATTTCTGGTCTACAACTTTGGTTGCTCTTCACCTCGTGAATTTCCTTCCGTCATAGGACTGCATGATTGGCTGCAGTCATCATTTGGTTGAAATGTCAAAATTTAGGTGGCATTTTGTATTTTAGCTATAGTTCGTCAATTATAGAGAGGTCTCCCCAATTGTTCAATTGATTTGGTCGGCGTGGTCCCGGGAGGCCGAAACATTATAGGACGGGAGCTACTGACACTTTCTTTCTAAATTCGCGCACAAAGGGCTTAATAGCATGGATTTGTAGATCTTGGAACGCTGAATGCAAAATCAAATTCTTAAGTGTCACAGCCAGTCGCTTTCGGTTATAAGTAAGGTTAAAGGATTCCCATTGGAATCCAATGGTAAAATTCAAGAAATATCTATGGATTGTGAAACACTTGGCAATTTTCGTACATTATCTTTTGCAGAAAGGAAACTATCTATCAGAATGCCATGAAATTTGAAACATGATTGAGTTCAGAACATCAAATTCGATATGAAGTTGAGATGATGATGAAGTGAGTCACAACTATTCAGTATTTGATGCTTGAGAGCTTCTACAAAATGAGTAAATTTCATGTTTTGACTTAATTTTGGCAATTTTACTCATTTTGTAAAAATGAGCTGCTGCTCTGAGTTTGACTTATCTCCGTTAGAATCATCAAGTAAAAGAAGAATACTATTATACACAATGAAGACTACACTGCACACGACGTATCTTAAGTTGGAAGGTTTCGCATCAGACATGAAGTTACCGAGCAACTGCGATAGAGTTGGTCACCGATGAAACCTACTTTACTAGCTTTACTATCTATGCTGAATCCTTGACAATAGTTGATTTAAATCACGGGTTCCCAACCTGGGGTACGCGTACACCTTGGGGGTACGCGAATGAATTCTGAGGGGTACGCAGAATATGGGAGATTTTATAATTCAATTTTACTTTGATTGCTTTCCTGTAAATGGGTCAGTTGAACTGTTAGATTTAGTGCGCATTCCGGAGTGTCACCATCTGGCCTTGAAGCAACCGTTGCTAATTAGCGACCACCAACTCGACCACAACCACATACTTATGTGAATGCGGATTCTCCATCCTAGCAATGATTCCTTTGATATTGGAGCATGACTTTCACTGCGCTTGTGTTGTAACAGAAGCGCGCATCAGTTACGCCTAGCTAAATTTTTGTGTAATTAAATTACGAATTTCGTATATTTCTACCCGCAATTAAATTTCAGTATGATTTTCAATTCTTGCTATTTTTTTAATATGTATAAGTGACAGTACGCGGAATAATGAAAAATGCCATGATTTTCTATTTTGGGGGTACGCAACATGAAAAGGTTGGGAACCCCTGAAAATGATTGCTCATATGTCGATGACAGTCACTACTGTGCATGGATTGCCTCTGCCGCTGATTTCACTAATTTTATTGATGCTAGAAGTGCTATGTGCTAGAAGGATAGATAAAGTGATTCCCATTAGTCCATACACACCAGAAATATGACATCAATCAAAGACCCGTCCTTATATTCTTTTGGTTCAGCAAGACACGGTCGCAAGCGCCACCTCCATGTCTTTTTACAAATGGCGACTTGTAATTAGGGCCAATCACTAAATCGCTATCCAACCACTGACGATCGCTAGGTCTCGTTCAGTTTGAATAATTTCCGGTTTAAAAGTAATGCAGTAGTCGTTGACTTTCACAATGACTTTGAACATAAATATCTCTTTATTTCTCACTCATATATATACATAGTTTCTACAAGTACATCGCATGAATTTCTTTCTGCGTTCTTTTACAGCGAACAAGGTTTTAAGAATTGGACTGGAGGACTTTCATTGAGGCTTAAATATCATTTGTCGTTGCAGTCTGCATTACTTTGCATAATTTAATTTGACCCGAAAATTCGACCTTTGCGGCCACCCATGCGGTATCCGAGGTTAACTGTGAACATATCCGATCTGGGCTCAGATTGGATGAACCGTTCCGTCGTTATGATTCTAACCACTTCGTACGAACATCAGATACTGCTGCTTTAAGAACTTCTCCATCTATTCCTTGACATCGATTAGTAAATTGAAATCCAGGCAAATTCGAAATTGCACGATTTTTCTTTCAATGCCATTCTCCGAAAGGTGCAAAGAAATAGAGTGAATGAAGCTTACGGCAGTCAAACAAGGATTCGCTAAGGTTTCAATCTCATTTCAAAGAGAAGCTCTATTCTGACGGCGAATGACTCTCATCTGCTCTCAGCTCACGCGAACCGATAAACAGTCCCTTCTTGTGTTCATCTATGAAAATCCTATGGGACTTGAAGCAAAATGACTGAGCCGATGGGTCGGAATCTCGCAGGAGAAAAAGTAATCACATTCTTGGACACCTCATTCGACTATACCCGACCGATATGGATCAGAGAACGTTGCAGACGGTGAAATAATGGTTATTGATGGCGACATGAATTTTCTAGACCCATCATTTTCTTCAAAATGAGAAGACTGATTCCACCTTTTCAATAGATTATGAATAAGCGCTCATCAATCAGCTTCATTATTCGAAATGATCTTATTAATGCAGAGTTGAAATTAAGTGAGATTCGCTTTACAGGTGTCATTGCCGATCGGCAAATTGAATAAAAGTAAATATCATGTGTACATATTACATCTTCATCGATAAATTTTGGACGTTGTCTGTATCAAAAGATATTTTCATTGACAATCTGAACGAATCTGAATTTCTTGCCTGTTGGTTATAGCTGGTGAAATATGTAAGTACTAAACTCGCCCATGCTGATGAAATTTGTAATTCGTCAAATTAATATAATTATAGTTAACTTGATTTCTCTTTATTTGTCAGCCTTTTCAATATAATAACAGCAATAATCGCATTTTTGGGACAAAGAGCTCCAATTGTGGGACGATAGGAAAATTTCAACTTGAAGCTTAGCAAATAAAATTTCAATGAAGTTTGCCAAATGAAATTTCAATGAAACTCATAAAAGTAAGAGAAGTGATGTCAGACATTAATAAAGGTCGGTGTCGACAAAAGAATCATGCATGATATAATTCTTTTCGTCACTTCGTAATTTTTACTATTCGAGGTGTCAAGACAAGTGCCATGCATTTCGATCACCAGTTCACGCTGAGTATCATATTATAGATATCAAAAGTAGCTTTTTGATAAATGTATCTTGGCGGATTTTTAGATGTCAAGAAAATCGATCTGGAAGCCATCTGACCATCTAATTTATCTAGCAGATCAAGACGAATTTATCATTGAGAAAAGAGGCTGATGTTAACAGGTGGGTCATCACATGCATGTTAGACATACTTCACGGAATTATTGCAATCAAAACTTGTGTTGTAATTGCATCTGCAATTGCAATTACGTAATTGAAATTACAATTGTTGTAATTACTAATTGTAATCAATAACATTTTTTGATGAGTAATTTGTGACGGTAGTCGACTAAATTTTTCACCGTGTAATTGAGATGTAATTGCAATTACTTTGCATTCGGCACAGTAAAATAGTCATTCAACATGTAGTATAAATTACTTTTTTTCTCCTCGTCGATAGTGCGTTATAATAACTGCTAATAATACGACGTCATGATATCATACTTAGATGTGTACCGGTGTAATTAATGTCAACTATTTTATGGAAAATTATGACCGAACTTACTGTCAAAATCTAAATTAAGATCCGGGAGTCATCTAAAGTGATTGTGAAGTAATTGAAATGAAATAGAAAAAAACGTAGTAGTTTGTAATTGTAATCAAAATCATAGCATGAGTAATTGACACATGTCTGAATGGTGATGGTTGAGCAAGCTGAATATGATGACCACACCTTCCGGTTTTAATCAAGTTGTCCCAGTCTCCCAAAACGACATTCATGGCTCATGCTTATAAATCAAGACAAAGTATTAATCTATTATGTGCATGCTAAATATTAAAAAGCTAAGAGTGAAAGCGTTCTATTTTTGCCATAATCGATGCCATGTCGACATTCAAGCGCTGGGTAAGAGTACCTACTGTTGCTTGAGATATTAGAACACATCAAGTGAACTGGCAATATTAGAAATGCGTGTGTGTGTACATATACACTTCCTTTTTCTCAGAATGTATTTCTCAATTCTCCAGATACCTTTAGAGCTAACTCTTTTTTTCTCTAAATGCAGGAAATCAAATATTTTATTTTTGGTTCTATTAGACCTCTTACATTAAGGAGAGAAGGTGGAGGAAGAGACAGACAGATCAAAGGATTTTCCCTCGTATGAAATGGGTTTCTTAGCTTTCAAAATGGATGCAGAAATGCGAGATTTGTTAATAGGAATTAGCTTTTGAATGATCAAATTAAATATTCAATTACTGACAAGAATCAAAAGAAGTTGAATCTTTTTGATGTAGTGTAATGCTTAGTTCCATTTGTCACAAAAGATTCTAATTTGCTTGATTGTTAAAACAAAGAAGTTTAACACCCATATTGTGATTTGAGGACAACGTGACATATTTGCGAGCTTTCAGGTGATTCACCCTTCCTCAGGTACAGTAAGATGAGAACTCTTGGGATTTGTATTAAATGTTTTGCAAAGAGCGAACAACACACTAGATATCTGCTAATGCCACTTCTGGGATTAATTCTTCAGATCTTCTGGGATCAATTATTCTAAATTATGACAAAAATGTTATAATGGATTGATACCAGAAGTAGCACCAGAAAATGATAACCAAATCGCTTGAAATTTTAACATGATGTTCGTCAATTAATGAGTATTCAATCTAGACTCAGAGCTAAGTAAAATTTGAATTTTTGAAAACACCGATCACCCAATCTGCGTCAAGATTGATGTGGGACCTCTAAGCCTCTACCAAAACCAATAAAATTTTGCATGGCATATAATATTATCCGTCGACACCGATGTAGACTCCAAGCAGTCTGAACTTCGAATTCCAAGTAGTCTGAAATTTCTCACTGTATATAAGTTAATCACTATCGTTCTGTAATATACTTTAGTAGGGTATGTCAGTCAGCCTAATCCAAGTTTTTATTGAACTTTAACACTGCTACAGCTCATATGCATGAAGACTTCATTTTTTTGTTCTTAAATTTAGAATCCGATTACTCATTTTTAGCATTTTTTAGCATTTTACCTCATAATTGATGACATTAGAAATGATCAGATTGATGCATTAATTTGACGGATAGACAGACCTCTTAAATTTATTAAAAGAAGCAGTGATTTAAATTGTCATATTGTGATTGTTGATGGAGACTTACAAATCAATAATCAACACCTACCGGTATCTATTGCATATTGTTTGATTAAAAAATGATCTTGGCTTTCCCGCGAAAGAAGGTGCTATTACATATTCCTATAGTGATGTTTGGTATTTGCAAATAACAGAATGAATGCATTGTACCTTTTTAGTGATATAATCAATCAAACATTATGTGCAACGATTTATGAAAACAGACTGTAAGCGATGGCGGCTTCCAGTGGTTGATAATGGCTAGATGCCTGCTGTCAGTGTACTAAGTGGGGAATTCTTTGTAAGCAACTTGTCTATTTTCACAGAAGCGAACCAAAATTTGATGTACACAGTTTTCTTAATTATTTAAATGAAGCAAATCGCATGTTCATTTCATGTTTTTTGAAATCATATTAAACATAGATCGTTTGCAAATCTGGCAAAAAAATTCCAGAAATTCGTCAATTGTGTTTGAGATTTTTGCCCTTGAGTATCCATCTCTTTTATGGGTCAGCAGTGACCCCTAGTGCTTTCCGGGGTTAAGTAGGGTGCTTCATTGGGTTAAAATGTAAACTTGTTGTACGAAAAATAAACACGGCAAATCGAGTCCACGTTAGCGGATGAAAATGCTGTGTGAATTTTAAGTGCAACAACACGTTGCTATTAGTCTATATCTCTGCACGGGGCAATTTTGCATTGCGCACTTTTGGTATTGGGTACTTTTAGTAGCAATCATAGAAATCATCAACTCAACAATGTCGCTTAACTAATAGCAATGGCACTTGTTGACAGTCGGTTGCAGAAACAAGGTTTCCGAGAAAGATGTAGGCTTTAATCCCTACAAGTGGCCGTCAGCACGGCTCGGAGTCGTCCAAACTAGTTTATTACATCTACATGTAGAGTGGTTAAACAATTTGAAGGACTGTACAACAGACTGCTCTGTGTTTATTTATCCTGACTTTGCCAAGCGGCTGATAATCATAAAAGATTTCAGAGTTTCAGTTTGCGTGAGCATAGAAGAGAAAGATATCTTCAAACTTGAACAATAGGAAATGACATTGATGATCATTGATTTGCTCAGGCCCGAGAAGATCTTTCTATCTTATGCACAGGAGTTGGTTCTACATTCTCTTCTGAATAGCTAATAATAAGATGTTCTAGCCGATAATTTGTTTGGCTTCAAATGTATGTTTGCATGTTTTAAATGCACATATGCACCATTATCTTTATTTCTATTTATTCTCACCTTTGTGCAGTAGCAATGAAACTATATTTGCATAACAAGGACATATGATAATTATCTTCGCAACCAGTTGAGCTTTGCTTACAGATTCAATGAGTTTTACAATTTTGAAAATTGAAATCGATATTTAAGGCATTGACTCGGAGATGCAGGGTGTAAAAATGATTCTTAAAGTACAAGTGATTATTAGATGCTCTCCTGAAAATGATTGCTCCTATCGGTTAACTGGAAGGCTCTAGCGACAGGAAACGAAACAAAGGCAGCATAATGAAATCCTTCACGTAATATTTAACTTGATATTTTCACCTACAACTGTCAAATGCTGTAACTTGGAAAACAGTTTACCCCGCGTTTGAAAGAATCACTTTGAAGTGATTGTTAGTGAAAGCGGAAGCTTCAATAAGATGCAGTGATGGCAATATGTGTGAATGTGACCTCGAAGCTGTGACCTTTCTTCTATACAAATGTATCTTGAAATTAAAACTTCTGTTAGTGTCACAGGGATAAAGACTGTATAAGCATAGATCACCTCCAAACAATGATTCAGTCGACAAAATCATTTGCATTAATTTAATTTTTATTATGATAACGGTTGAAAACAATTTCATAACACTTGACGTCATGATTTTGACCACATTAGTTATTTACCTTATTTATCATTATTGCTTATCACTTTTAATCATTACTTTTCCTCCTTGCTTTTCTTGATGACACTAAACTGAATAGTTCAATATTTCGGAAGTCCCTCAGTGTGGATAAAGAAAGAGGAATTTCTTTGTAGACTGTAATTGCGCAAGCGCCTTTAAATACAGGTCGAGTCAAATTGAATGTCCCTTTATTTGTAAGGTGTTGTAGATTAGTGAAAATCCAAACAATTTTTATCGTTTATATCCCCTGGTATGGTGAACAATTTTATGGATTTTAGAAGCTCATAGATATGTTAACCTTTGCATTATTCGACGATTTTGAGTTTGAAGTTTTTTCCTCGTTTTACATGTATATTGTGTTGCATGCATAATGCATCATAATACTTTGGACAGTTGATTTGTAAATTTTTGCTTACAGGAAAGTTGTCTCATTCTACATGAAGTCAATGTGGAAGTCAATTGAGGTATTGAATGATCTTCATGGTAATTGGTGTGGCCATAAGATAGCCCAACACTTAAAAGAAAGTGAGCTATTTGAAATTAGTAGAATCAGTTTTGACTGTGTTGAAAATGCTGTTTTGTGAGCTCTAAAAAGAATTCGCATACGAATCGCTGAACGAAGTCACTACCAGTTTTGCAGAACACACGTCCTGCTAGATTCGCAGAAATAGCTGAAAACGTGGCAGTTGCTGTGGAATACACGAATGCTGTGGTCCACTCGGCCAGTAGCGGTGTCAATCTCTATTTTCTGGCACCTCTCAATCATCCGTGTCTAGGACTCATAAAGAGACACGACTAAGGGCGATCGAAACCGAAAGACAAGTCGTTTTACTGAGCGGCATCTTGTTACTCGCATGCGATTTGTAAAATATTGGTGAGATGACTCTGCCTATCCATCGAACAAAGGAAATGGTCGAAGAAGTCGATCAACTGCTTGATGTTTGATCACCTGTTTTCTATTTTGTTTCCTCTACAACTGCTCCAGTTGCAATCGCACATCAATTACTTCAGAATTACGACGATAAAAAGTGCCATGGATCTGCAGTGATGACGTTCGATATGCATAGAGCATTCGACAACTTAGACCACAATGTGATAATTGAGAAATTTTTGCAAATGCAGTTACCTAGTGGGTCTGTCCTTCTCCTGAAAGATTATTTATGCAACCATTTTGCGCATATCAAACTTTACGACATTAAGTCCAGAAGTTTCCGTGTAACTGATGGTGTTCCTCAGACCACTGTCTTGACACCATACATTTTTGGAGCATTATTTGGAGATTTCTATTGTCTTTTATCGGCTACCAAATCTGTTAAGTATGCAGACGACCTAACTGTGATTGTACCTTTACATTGTGAAGACAAAAATTGAAGCTGAGGTAAATTGTGAAATTGGAAATATTCAGCGTTGGCAAGCGGAAGATCACCTAACACTTGAACTGTCATAATCAAAGATCTTTTGCCTTGCCAACAGCAACATTGATTTTCCCTTTTCTTTTCCAATTGAATGCGTTGATGAACTCACTGCTCTTGGTTTTATAATCAGCAAAAATTTGTCTTGGGATTTACACATTGATCACATTGTGAATATAGCTAAGAAGCGTTTTTTTGCTTTGATAAAGTTGTGACTACATTCAAACACTGACGAACTACACATAATCTATACAGCACATATTCGCACGATTGTGGAACATGTTTGTCCCATTTTTGTCGACATAAACAAATCACTGACAAAGAAGCTGAAAAGCATTGACAGACGTGGTCATAAAATTATGTATCGAGATGGAATACGTGAATGTCGCTGTGCAGATGATGAACTGATCACACGTCGAAATAAACAGTCTTGTCTTTACCTAAAGATAGAGAGCAGTGATAATCATATTATTCTGAGTGATTATTCCCAACAGGCTTCATATCGTGATCATATCACAAACTACCTGCCACTGAAAGAGCAAAATATCATTGCAAAATATCATTGAAAAATCATAATTAAGTTTAAAATATGTAAATTTTACACATTTCTATTCAGATTCAATGAATGAAGCATAGATTTAGTGAATCATAAAATCATCCCGATGAAACTTGTGTTAAACTTGTAATTTCGCCAAAGAATCACAATATGATCTCAACTCTTCCAGGAAGACTTGCATTATAATGGAGTTCATGAAATTTCCTTAATAATCAGCTTATTTTCCGCTGTATTAAGATACCTGCTAGAAAATGTTCATGCTTCTTGACATTTAATAAGGTTCATGCTACTTATGTAGAGGTTCCAAATCGCTGGTATATAAACACACGAATAATTTTCAAAAAAATGGCTTCTTAAAAAGTGATCAAATATTTTTTTATACCGCAGGATCGTAGTCTCCGTAATAAACTGAATCTTTTTATATAAAAATTTTCACTACATGGTGTCATGTTTATGAGTCGACACTCTACCTATTATGCATTTACTCTATGCCTGCATTTAAAGTCGGTGTTAAAATGGCTTTCAGATATAGCTTTAACACTGTTAATTTATTAGACATTGTTTTCAAAATGCTCGTTTTTGTTTATTCTTTACCAAAAAAATACTACTACTCAATTGTAGAAAAAATTCAACATTAGATAATCAGATCCTGCGTTACGTAGTATACTAAGGAACTTACACTATTCCATGAATGTACATTGTAATCCAATAAATCACCGATGGAAATCACCTTCGAGAGCTGGTAATATACTATCAACGATGATTTTCAGCTGAGACAAAAAAGGGTTGTGAAGCAAGGTCATGTTTTTGGCCGTCATCATAACCCAATCTAAGTTAGTCGTATAATGTTTATTTAATCGGGATGGGATGTGAGTCAGACCAGTCTGTGGCACGTAGTATGGCTTGCGACGTTGCGGCTGGATAAACATGGGTGTCGGAACAAGGATGTAGAGGTCGGCCGACATCTTGAAGTTTTTGAACTGGGTCCTTGACATCCCATGATCATAACCGTTAAATTAACTCAGGCTATTATCATTAAACACTGGCATGATTAATGAATTTTTTGACCGCCCTTCAAAATGATTGATTAGATACCACACGAGCTGACTACAGTCTACCTAGTATGCATTAATTTTCAGCAATCTATGACCGATCGCTCTACTTGCGAAATATTCTAGAGTAACTGATCAACCTGACGCAGCCGCGACCTCCGCCCCGATAGTTTGATATTCATAAAAAATGATGAAATTATTTTCTGCTGATTGTGATTAATCCTCTTCTTTAAGCAAAATTCTAGAGTTATTATGGTCGCTATGACGGTGCATCAATGCTGAAAATGTTTGGAAAGATTTCATTTCTTTCAGGGGAGCATGCCCCCAGAATGCGTGAAAGCGTTTCAGAGCCAGATTGTTTCATAAAAAATGGATCACACTTAAACATCGCCTTAACTTCAACTTTTTCTAACTCCGCCAAACTTGAACGAATTTCTCTGAAATTTGGAAGATATGTCAGTTGTGCTTACTAATATCATTGTTGGAAATTTCAAGCATGAATATTGAGTTGTTTTCCTGTTATAGAAAAAAAAGTAGTAGATAATTTGATCTTCATTTAGCAATGTTACACAAAATCATACCTCACTCTTATAAAATTACATTTGTTTCCTTTGTTATGCAATATGTTGTTCTACAAGCCAAAAGCTATCAAGCAAACAAAAATATAGAAAATCGGTCAATCAGAGCCAGTATAGCACCATTATTCATCAACAATAATGTAACTGCTACATGTGATCAACTGGACTTCATGTTCCATAGCTTCCTGACTTCGTTGCGGTGGTGTTGGCAGCACTCCTGATTGCTTTCAGCTAGAAATCTATCTCTTACCGGTTGAAAACAATACAAAGCACAAATGAACAATAACGAGATTGCATTCACAAAAGGCAAAGTGTCAGCCTTGCTAGAACTAGGGTTTTCTTTGCGAGCTACAAGCAGGCGACTAAATGTCCCTTACACAAACGTGCATCGATGGCATAATGATGATTTTCGACTCTGTCGTAAAGAGGGCTCTGGCCGTCCACGCAAAACATCCAAACGTAGAGACCGTCTAATTTTGAGATTTGTTAAAGTTGATCCAAGTCTCTCGTTAACTGAGATGGCTGCACTAGTCTCGTCTATTTCTAAGTCCACTATTCGTAGAAGACTTATTGAGTCGAATTTCAAGAGCTGTAAGAGGCCTCTCAGATCGAATTATCAGATCAGCATACAAAAAGACGTCTCCGATGGGCAATGAGTCATTGTCACTGGCGAAATCAATGGGATCGGGTTGTCTGGTCTGATGAGGCATCAGTCCGTCTGAAGGATAGTGATGGTCGATTGAGATTATGGATAAAATCTGATCAGGAAATTCCGAGACATTTACATCGTCCCCGGGTACAAGGTGGTGCGAGTACTGATTTGGGCTGGCATTTGGACCAATGGCCGCTCTGAACTTCACATACATCAAGGAACCATGAATTCTGAACGCTATGTGAATGTTTTACGAATGAACATTGGCCAAATGACAGATCAACTTGGTGATCCATCGACTTGGTTATTTATGGATGATAATGCTAGGCCTACGTGTCACAGGAGTAGTAGAGTCAACTTATGCAGGTCTCAATTAGGGCTTAGAACATTATCTTGGCCAGCTCGTTCTCCTGATCTGAATCCCATAGAAAATGTATGGAATATTCTAAAACGTGACGTTCGTCGTTCACTGCTACCTACAGATGGCGTATCACAACTTACGTCACTGTTAAAAAGAGAGTGGAGAAAGTTAGATCAGTCAAAAATCAACGATATCATCGAATCAATGCCTAGACGAATTGGTAATGTCATTGACAATAAGGGTAGGGCCACAAAATATTAGCTTCTTAAGAACCGTTACTGTGTCATAGCTTATCAGATTATATAAGGACATTTAAATATATTAGGGACATGAAATAACATGAAAAATGCTTTCTGTATCATACTTATGTTTTATTTAGTCAAATTTTAGGATGATCCACTTTTTATGAAACGGACTGTATATGGTAAAATTACGTTGCTTTAGGGCTCGAAGTCACGGTGCATGAAAAATTCGGAAAATTCGAATGATAGACATAAAAATTTAAAAAATAAAATATTCGAGGAACTCTTTCGAAAAATCTACCCAATACAGTGAACTCCGGATAAGCGAGAGAAAAATCAAAGAACATTTCAAACACATGTAAAACGCTCTGGTTTAGAGGGAGAGTTTTCTTAAGTCACTCCGCTCAAGCGCAGGGGAATTTTTTGTTTTTGTTATCATTTAGCCATTTTTTTATAGATGACTGGGTCTATTCTGCATCAAGTGATTTTCGTTTATGCTTCAACGAAAACCGCATATTCTTACCACTTGTTGTCCTTATGCACTGCCGAATTGGATGAGAAAGTAAGCGATTTCATAATTGAACCTTTTTGTCTCTAAAAATCAGTCTGATGCAATCCATTTTTTGCAAACAATTGCTGTTCATCCATTTATGCAGAATTCATTTATATACCAGTTCACAACGCAGTATGTCAACAAGTCAACACGCGCTCTGTCTTAAGGAGAAGGCTAAACTCATCAATCAGGTTATCTGAAATTCCCCAGTATAGCGAAAGATAAAAAACAGTTGACTTTAGTTTCTTTTCTTCTTTAGATAGAAGTTTGATTTCCTTTCACTGCTGACCAATGCTTCAACTTTTGTTCCATGTTTTTACAACTATTTGACAAATACATGTAATAGATAGACAAAGATGCTTTTAAATCTTGAGCCCTAAATGGGATAGTATTGGGAACCTGTCGCTCCATGTGCTTGCGTTACCATCAATGGAATAACGAAAATTTAGCTTACATAGTAATTATTTAGGCTAAAGTGAGCTCGAATATTGTTCCTCCGCTTAAGCGGGAGAGAAATCTCAAGGCCAAGCCGTCCCGCTTATCTGCAGTCTCCAAAAAATCTTGTAAATTAGACAATTTTTGGGAAACTTCGATCCCTAAATGCCAAAATAACTAAGTGGTGGTTGGTCATGCAAGGGAATCTAAAATCTATAAAGCTACATTTAACTACCTAGTCTTGTATTCTGCTATCTCGAAATCCTAAATTTCAAGATGTGCGCGAGTGCCCTTGACCATAAGATCTCATTCTATATTCATTTTATGCATTCTGCTTGTGTATTTGCTACCGTGCAAGGCTCTATGTAGTGGATATCGAAATATACATGAGAAATTTTATGCAATTTTGGTTGTGGCTTCGACATTCATCTAAAATTACGACTGTCAAATTTGTACAGTGCAAGCAGATAGCGCTTTATTTATAATTTGGTTACAGTACACGAAGAACTTTGTTACTTTTTTTAAATTCATTTCCTCTCGGTACGTTGTATTTTCTTTATGGAATTCTTCCAACATCAGCTATAAATGGTTTTTGTAAATAGCTAGTTTATCGAACAAATTGAGATAGAAATTGAGTTAACCTTTAAAAATATTGCCTTATTTAATTCAAGCTCGTCCAATGTAGAAATCTAGCTGACTTAAGTTGCTTTTCCAAATGAAAATAGACCTTCGAGGTCTGGCTTCGATAAATCGAAATTTGATGCTTGTTCACTATGAATATTTTGGGTACGTCCTAAGAGAGAGTACGACATTACATAAATGTTTTATCTTTCTTCTTATATAAAATGACTCAGTTAAACTTTGCAAGATTCACTCATTGTGCAATTATAGTGACATAATTAATTGAAGAAACTATCAATGGCTTGAATTGAAGTTTGTTTCATTTTTTTCTCAGGTATGATGCAATATCTTGCTTTCTATGTATTACCATTCAACACATGAGAGAATGGAGAAAGATCTATGGTGGTCAAATTTCAAATTTTGATATCGATGCAACTGTCACAATTGCTTTTGGGTCATTCCTTCAAACTTTAACAGCTGATTGTTCTTGGTAGGAAACTGACAGAAATCAAATAGCTCCGTCTAATTCGTCATACTTTCCGAGCTACAGCCTTCTGAAGAAGACAATGCTCGACAAAAACAATCTTCTATCTTCATTTTTTTTAAATTTCCGTACTTTTGAAGACCTATATCTCAAAGACTATGTAAGCTATCGTCGCAATGTTTTATAGATGTATTATACTAGTGAAGGATAGTATGCATATCAATTTTCAGCCCGATACCATCATTCAATCGTGAGATACAGCTTCTCAAAGTTGACTAAAATTTTAGGCCTACTTTTTTATATTCAAAACTAGCTCAATTCCGTGGGCAAAATTCTTCCTGAAGATGTACTCCAAACTCGATGATGTTTTCACTATGCATTATGCATGATAGCTGATAAGAGCTAGTACCAATAGAAAGTTTCTACTGCAAGTCGTTGTCGAACTGGAAGTCGACGAAATTTGATTTTTGTTTGAAAAATAACAAAAATGGCCCTTTTTGATGATCATTTCCCGTTGACTGACTACTTCGATTTACGTGAACGTTTTTGTCGACCACACTATGAAGCTGATAATTGACATACTCAAAGCTGAACGTGCGCTTCGACTTCGTTTAGGAGTTAGAGCACTTTGAATTATCACTTATTTTTTCATATTCTACTCTTGAGAGTTTATAAGCATATATTATATGTCCAAATTTGGACTATTATTTTTACCAGTCTGTACTCAGATTCACTGCAACTTTGTTTGTTTCCAATTTTTTTGCAGATAAACCATTTTGACGACATTAGACATCGTCTACATTGTGATATCACAGAGTGGCAGACTCTTAAGTTATCTCTCCAGTCTGTAGAAATAAATATAAATGCATTTATGAATCAATAAGCTATATTATCCACAGCTCAGCACGGTCTCCATGAACTCCATTCACTTACGGAGTCTTTTCGCATAGTTTTCCAGAAAAAGTCGCAAGGCATCCTTGTCCGATTAATTGAATGCTTCCCTGATCATGAATGCTTCCTTCGAATCATCCATTGAAGTTTTGCTTCATAAGCCCTACTTTTGGTTGCTCTCCAAAGAAAAAAATCACGTGGACGTACGATTGAACTTCTGGACAGCCACATCAGGGAGTTTGGTCCGTAGCCTATCCAACCACGAGGAAATGTTTGGTCGAGGAATGATCCTGCCTCCTTGCTCCAGAGCTGAGGCGCTCAAAATTCGCTTTTGACGAAGATATGGAACATCGAAAACTTTTAACGTGTCGAGATAATTATCACAATTGACGTTGCCTTGAAGAAAGAAGGGACCGATAACATCACCTCTCCATACTCAATCCAAAACAACGACCTTCGGACAATGAAGAGATAGCTCTTGCTTGATGCCATGGGGGTTGACTGTTTCGCAGTAGCTACATCTGCGCTTCGTCGGTTGAATGCAGTTGAACAGATCAGGAACGCTTCCCAAAAGTTTTACACATAGCAAACACTAGTCGACCCATGTCCTCTTCACTCAAATCTTGAACGAATGGATTGTGGTCACATGCTCTAGGCATGCTTACTATGAGAAGAGAATTTTGACTAACACCAAATTCAGTCGACGTGGTCCGTGTCGATGCATGTGTACGATTATTAAAAAACCTCACAGTCACAGTGTTTTCATAACCTGCTGCTATTATTTGTGGGCCATGTCTAGGAAGAAAGATGTTGTCCACAGAAAGGAGAGTCTTGAAGCATTTTACCGTTTTTTCAGATTGTGCTTTTCAGTTCTTCCAGAATGGGTGAGATTTTTTGACTGCCGTCGTATAATAATAATTGTACATTCGTATATCATACGGCGATCATAGCTTTTCGTTATGTTTCAAATGTCATGTTGTCTCAGTAATGACGCAAATTGCAATGACTTAACAATTACCAACAATTCGAAATTTCAAATGCAATATCAATGTCATTACTTGCTGAACATGTGGACATCTACATTCATTCAAGAGATCTAAAAAAAGTAATAAAATTCAAAGCGTAAAAGGCAAGGGAAATCACGTCAATAAGGAGGCGCGGCAAGAACATTCCTTAAAGGTGAAGTTCGGTCAAATATTCAACCTTGGCTACTTCATTGTATGCCTAGTCAATCTTGCTAACTTAGACGAGCATCTGATATCTCACTTAACCGCAATCATTAACTTAAGGAGACGCTATGACATCATATCACCCAATGATCTGATACGCTACTGCTAGCATGTTTCGTGACGAATTAGCCATGGATAGGACGAGCAACTCACGGGAAAGAATGAAAAGGAAGTTACTTGTTTATGTTCTCTGAACATGTACAAAATCGCCAAATCTGAACAGTGCTGCGAATAGCCTACAAGTGTACAAACAAAACGGGCGATCCCAAAGAGTTTGCCTTCTGCACCTTTCAGAAAGACTGAAAGAATGCCGTGTAATAGAATTGGACGAGCTCATTTTTAACTGACGACTCACAGTGTTGTATGAAAATTTTAAAGGAATAGATAAAATAGATAATCTAAGATACACCATGTTGAAGGACCAGTTGGTAGTAATCCCATCCCAGACGGAAGTCCAAAATGAGCAACGATGAGTCATCATGCTGACTCAGCCCCCCCCCTCTGGAAAGAAGGAAGGAGTTTGCCAAGGATGTGTTGGGAGGAATGGGTCCGAGAGGAAGAAACTGTTCCCTACCCCCCCCCTGGAAGGAAGGAAGGAGTTTTCCAGCAAGGGTAGGAATGTGGGAAGGATAGAGTGAGAAAAGGTGGGTTTTGGTGGTTTTGGGATGAGAAAGGTCGGAATTCGGCATGAAGGAGGTCTCGGATGGGAAAACAGAGGGCAGATTCGGAATCTACGTGAAATTTTGGGTGAGGAAGGAAGGAAGGAGGAGTTTTCCTGTGAGGCAAGGGTAGGAATCTCTGAAAACGGCAGAGTTAGAAAAAGGCGGGTTTTGGTCGTTTTGGGATGAGAAAGGCCGTTTTTCGAGCAGAAGGAGTGCTCGCATGAGAAAACGGAGGGCAGATTCGGAGTCTACGTGAAATTTTTAGTTAGGAAGGATGTGTCCAGCTCAATCGGAGAGAAAAAATTTTGAGGACGTCCCCCCTCTGGAACGAGACTTCCAACTTTGGTTCTAGAGATCGTAGAAAGTCGTGCAATAGCTCGTTTGAAAGCTAAGAGTAAAACAAATTCAGTAGAAGAAATGGCTTGTGCATATCTGCCTTCCTTTAGATGTGAGACGCCATTGAAAATTTTGGAAATTGGCGAAAAAACCACAGAGTTAGAATTTTTACGAAAATGGCTCTAGCGGGTGAACGAAGCCTTGGATGGGAAAACAAACGGAGACCAGATTTAGAATCAGCGTGCAATTCTGCATCTAGAGGGTGAGTTTCAAGTGAATCGGAGAGAAAAAGTTGAAAATTTTCTTCACACGGGGTCTCCACACGAGATTTTTTCGTGAAAATGTTAAATTGTGGCCACCTTTAGTGATGAATAGCGGAGGATTGGAAGTAAATGAAGAGCTCCGGTTTCTTTTACGGGCAAGACCACACTTTGTTCTCTAGGATCCTATCTTTTCAGATATGTGGAAGGTTTCGTTTCCAAAGGAGAGCATGTTTAAAATCGAATGTTTGCGCATTTTCCAAGATTTTGGAAATTTTGAAAAAACCGAGAGTTTGAAAACGAGAGTTTTTTCAACTCGGCTTCTGGTCATCGTAGAGAGTCGAGGGATGGCTTAAATGAAAGGTGAGAGTGAGAAAACATGACTGTCATAATTTGAATTCAATCGGAGCACCAGATCCGGAGATAGACGTGTTTAAAGTTTTTGGATGATGGACATTACGTCATCAGCTGATCGCCACAAACTCTATAAGTGGAGTATCTACTTGTGGAAATCAGTTCTCCTCCCGACTGGGTTGAGGTAGGTGAACTCCGGAGCTCTGATGATATTGGCATCTCCAAAACCGGGGGGACTTAGAAAATTTCATCGCTGATATCAGCTGAGGCGTCAGACTTAAAGGTTAGCCAGGAGATGGCCTTCGTCTCCAGGCCATAAAAGACTCCAAAACTTTAAAGGCTTGTAACTTTGCTTCTACAAGTCCTTTTGACTTGATTCAAAAAATATTCGATCGCCATTGATCAGACTTATATTGACAGACTACTTATAAAATTTCATAAGTAGTGCTAAAAAGTTGAAAAATTTAAATTCATTATTTTTGGAGGTTTTCTGGGCTTTCGACCCTGCTGAAGTCAATGAAAGCATGTATAAGTGTGTACGAGCCAGTCTTACCATGATGCAAGCGGCTTTTCACTGAAAGCGAGCATGACACGGAGAGTTTTGCTGTAATATTCCACTGACAGGGTGTTCCTTCGGTACGGCGGATGATGCCGTAGTGATAACTGTGGCAAGGGAGTTGTCATATTTTAGACCGAAACTTCTGGGGAACTCATGTTGGGCATTTGACACAGTTCTCAACGTAGCACTTTGAACGCCAATCGGTTGAGTCTTAGCTATCTTGTCATGGGTGGCATCTAAACATCTCCATTGCAAAACGCTTGTAAATCACGGCTTGCTATCAAGCTGATCAAAGCAACGACTTGCCAACCTCTTGTAAATAACTCCACCGGTTTTCATGTCTCGCTATCAAGTCATTGACGGTGCAAGTTACGGAGATTTTCGGTGTCATACTTCCTGTTGGTGGGCGTTCTTTCGAGACAGTGGTGAAGTCCGTAGCGATGAGTACTGCACGGGACGTTGGCAATTGTAATCCTTGTAAAACCTGTCTGCGTCATGTTTCCAAGTGGTTGCCTTTCGTCTCAACGTTGTACTCTGACCGCCGGGCGACATTTAGCTATCTGCCACAGGTTACCTCATTTTCCATTGCACTTGTCTCCCGATAGTTGGTCATACATGCGAGAATGAACCATGAGTTCTTTTAAGAACTGTCTCTATCACGGAGACGAAATGATGAATGGAATGAATTGGAAGGGGCATTCATGCGCCACACGCAAACACAAGCTCAGTTCTCTCTTCGCTAATGAACAAGCTCTTGTGAAACAGTCAAACAGTTTTACCGTGACACACGTTTGTGAAAGTTGTGAAAGACTCCTTTCTCGGGCATCGTCATCGCCCCACCTCCACCGCCTGCTCCGCTCCCTGCACCAGTCTCTGCTCCTCGTCACCACGTCCCTCCAACACCGAAGCCAAGGACCCTTCCACGCTCGGTTCGTGTCCTACTCCTGCCTCCTCCTCAGCCATCGGTGTTGCCGGAAACCAATTCATTAGATGGTAAGTAACCGTGATTGGGAAAAGTGGATAAGACTTCAAACTTGAAATTATGATCATGTTACTAATCTCTTTTCTCTTTTTCTCAACAGATCTGGCGGCCTACCTCCTGGACGGTGACGTTCCCTCCCGCCCCATCATCATCCCAGCATCGCCACCACCACCTGCAGCAGCGGCCGAACTCCCTCTCCTCTCCGTTCAGTCGGTGGAGAGATTGCTGGAGGAGCAGGAGTTAGAGATAGTGGGAGAGGAGATTGAAGTCGAAGAGGAGAAGGACTTTCGATGCCAGCGGTGTGACAGGCTCTTCGCCTCAGCCTACAATTTGAGACGTCACACCGCTGGCAATGCCTGCAGAGGAAGAAAGCGCCGACCGATCCCTCAACGACCCAAGTGTGAAGGTTGTGGACGCACGTTCTACAACAGCACCAACTTACAACGTCACATCGAAGGCGGTTCCTGTGGCAGTGTGAGGCAACCACCGACAACAACAGGTAGGAAGCATCCTTCATCGCACGTCGGCTTTTCCTGTTCTTCGTGTCAGAAGACCTTTCCTACAGAGTTTGTTCTTTCTTTGCACACACTCTGTCATACACATTCCACTGAACTTTACACTGACAACAACGTCACTGTAAGGCTGAGCAAGTTTTCCCTTGAGAGGCTCGTTCGCGACTATGAGTTAGAAAGCTCTGAACCTGTACAAGATATTCATCCTTTCTTGAGGAATAATATAGGTTTAATTCATCAAATGTTGACGAGCAGAGATAGATTTTTGTTCAAAGGCATTTTCTATCTCACTGCTTGCTTCAATAAGGTAGACAGTAGCACGGGAGAAGTAGAGTCGATATCTGACATGCGACCTATCTCGTCAGCAACTTAAATAAATTTAATGAAAGAGACAGCGGTCTGGTTTTTGATGGGATAGATAGAGAAAGTAGACATTAAAATCAATCTTTTAGAAAATTTGCAAGGGAGTGGTTGTTTCACCCTCCCCAAAGCACTGGCTAGCAAAAAGGCTGTCATCAATGTAGAGTGTCAGTCCCAGTGTTTCAAGTATGCCGTCCTCTCCATTCTTCACTATAATGATATAGGTATACATCGTCAAAGAGTGACCAAGTATTGTGAGTGGAAGGATGAGCTTAAGTTTGGCGGGTTAGATGTCAACACATTAGATTTTAAAGGCATCGCCCAATTTGAAACACTCAATAAAATTAAGATCGTCGTCCATCTCTGGGAAAAAGGTCTGAAGGGCGTTAGGTATACCAACCGCCAAAGTAACTTCGACCGGGTTGTCAATCTTCTCCTAGTCTATGGCGACAACCACCCAGAATGGCATTATTATGGCATTCCTAAAATTTCAAAGTTATACCATCATCAAGCAACCTATAGGGATAATTTTTATTACTGTGATCGCTGCACACGACGTTTCACATCTAAACCATTTTTTGAACAGCATTACGAGTGGTGCTCTCGGGGTAAACTTCAAATGGAAGTCATGCCCAAAGATAAATTTTATAGGTATGAGGAAAACGGCAATGACCTCAGTCCCATATGTACCATCTATGCGGACATTGAATGTTACATTGAACAAGAAGACCTAAGTCATGAGCGAGCAACCATTGCCCGTTATGAGGTTTGGCATCCATATTATAGGAACTAGAATAAAATGCATGTGTGGCAAGGCGAGGAGTGCGTTGAAAACTTCCTCAACTTTTTAGATAGGAAAGTCCGTTTTCATCAAGGGTATGAAACGGAGCTGACTAGGAAACCCATGTGCTTCACAGAAGCCGATAAACTCAAATTTGATAGGACCACGGAATGTCCCCGCTGCTGTTCATCCTTTGATGATCAGTAACATAAGAAAGTGAGGGACCATTGCCATCTCAGTGGTAAATTTAGGTCTGCCTTTTTCAGTAAATGTAACATGAAACTTAGGCTAAAACGGCGAACGCTCCCCGTCTGCTTCCATAGCTTTAAATGTTATGATGCTCACATCATCATTCGCCATGGATTCGGCAAAATGAAATCCTGGTCACCCAAAGTGATTGCTCAAAGTAAGGAAAAATTTATGTGCATCACTGCCAAAGTACAAGTCGATAAGACGAAGGAGGGGAAGCCTGTCTTCTATGACATGAAGTTTCTAGATAGTTTTCAATTTATGTCTTCTTCTTTAGCCGCGTTGGCTAATAATTTAGAAACACTTCCCCTCACTCAACATTTAAAGAAAGACTATCCCAACATAAGTGACAGTCTCATGCGACGGAAAGGGGTGTTACCTTATAGTTATTTTAGTTAAATGAACACATTGAAGGAAACATCCCTTCCGTCCATCGATAAATTTAAAAATGATTTGACAGGTGGGGACTGTTCGCTGGATGACCATAGGCATGCAGAGCAAGCATGGTTAGAATTTAGGGGTCGCACTTTTGGTGACTACATGCTTGCCTACTTAAAATTAGACGTCTATCTGTTGGCTGACGTGTTTGAGACTTTTAGGAAAGTCACATTAGAACAGGACGCCTTGGATCCCGTCCATTTTGTTAGTCTACCGGGTCTGTCCTATCAGTCAGCCTTCAAGATGACGAAAGAGAATACATTTACTGCAAGATGCAGAAATGTACACGTTATTTGAACGTGGTATTAGGGGAGGCTTAACATTTGTTAACAAACATGTTGTCAACAGCACCCAAGACATAGGATCGACCACGCATTTAATGTACATAGACCAAAATAATTTATATGGGAGTGCATTATCCAAGCCTTTGCCACAGTCTGACTTCAAATGGGTAGAGCCCCATGACATTGAACTCTTCTCCAATCCTGCACACATCATGACGCTGGGAGATGAGGCCGACATAGGTTATTTATTTGAAGTCGACCTCATCTATCCGGAATGTATTAATAATAGAGCAGTTGATTTTCCTCTCGCACCCGAATCTGGCATAGTCAGTCCAGATATGTTCTCTCCCTTTATGGAAGAACACAATAAGCAATATGAGGCGGAAATTGACTTAAAATATAAACCCACTAGGAAGTTGTTGCTCACCCAATTGAACAAGCAGCATTATATCGTGCACTATTCCATCCTCAAATTCTATCTAGGTATGAGGATGGAACTTGACAAAGTCCATCGCGCTATCCAGTTTAGGCAGAAGCCCTTTCTAAAACCGTATGTAGAATTTAATAGTAAGAAACGGGCTGAATCCAAGAATCCTTTCGAAAAGGACTTCTTTAAATTTAAGAATAATGCCCTCTTTGGTAAAACCATGGAGGATGTAGGAAAGCGCATGGACTATCGCATCGTGACTATATGGAAACACCCCTTTCCGTCGCATGAGACTGTCACTTATGTTGGGATAGTCTTTCTTTAAATGTTGAGTGAGGGGAAGTGTTTCTAAATTATTAGCCAACGCGGCTAAGGAAGAAGACATAAATTGAAAACTATCTAGAAACTTCATGTCATAGAAGACAGGCTTCCCCTCCTTCGTCTTATCGACTTGTACTTTGGCAGTGATGCACATAAATTTTTCCTTACTTTGAGCAATCACTTTGGGTGACCAGGATTTCATTTTGCCGAATCCATGGCGAATGATGATGTGAGCATCATAACATTTAAAGCTATGGAAGAAGACGGGGAGCGTTCGCCGTTTGAGCCTAAGTTTCATGTTACATTTACTGAAAAAGGCAGACCTAAATTTACCACTGAGATGGCAATGGTCCCTCACTTTCTTATGTTGCTGATCATCAAAGGATGAACAGCAGCGGGACATTCCGTGGTCCTATCAAATTTGAGTTTATCGGCTTCTGTGAAGCACATGGGTTTCCTAGTAGCTCCGTTTCATACCCTTGATGAAAACGGACTTTCCTATCTAAAAAGTTGAGGAAGTTTTCAACGCACTCCTCGCCTTGCCACACATGCATTTTATTCTAGTTCCTATAATATGGATGCCAAACCTCATAACAGGCAATGGTTTCTCGCTCATGACTTAGGTCTTCTTGTTCAATGTAACATTCAATGTCCGCATAGATGGTACATATGGGACTGAGCTCATTGCCGTTTTCCTCATACCTATAAAATTTATCTTTGGGCATGACTTCCATTTGAAGTTTACCCCGAGAGCACCACTCGTAATGCTGTTCAAAAAATGGTTTAGATGTGAAACGTCGTGTGCAGCGTTCACAGTAATAAAAATTATCCCTATAGGTTGCTTGATGATGGTATAACTTTGAAATTTTAGGAATGCCATAATAATGCCATTCTGGGTGGCTGTCGTCATAGACTAGGAGAAGATTGACAACCCGGTCGAAGTTACTCTGGCGGTTGGTATACCTAACACCCTTCAGACCTTTTTCCCAGAGATGGACGACGATCTTAATTTTATTGAGTGTTTCAAATTGGGCGATGCCTTTAAAATCTAATGTGTTGACATCTAACCCGCCAAACTTAAGCTCATCCTTCCACTCACAATACTTGGTCACTCTTTGACGATGTATACCTATATCATTATAGTGAAGAATGGAGAGGACGGCATACTTGAAACACTGGGACTGACACTCTACATTGATGACAGCCTTTTTGCTAGCCAGTGCTTTGGGGAGGGTGAAACAACCACTCCCTTGCAAATTTTCTAAAAGATTGATTTTAATGTCTACTTTCTCTATCTATCCCATCAAAAACCAGACCGCTGTCTCTTTCATTAAATTTATTTAAGTTGCTGACGAGATAGGTCGCATGTCTCTCTATCCACTCGTCTACATCACCTATCAGATCAGCAGCACAGGAGGCTATCCTAATGGTCACAGTGGACTCTACTTCTCCCGTGCTACTGTCTACCTTATTGAAGCAAGCAGTGAGATAGAACATTCCTTTGAGCAAAAATCTATCTCTGCTCGTCAACATTTGATGAATTAAACCTATATTATTCATCAAGAAAGGATGAATATCTTGTACAGGTTCAGAGCTTTCTAACTCATAGTCGCGAACGAGCCTCTCAAGGGAAAACTTGCTCAGCCTTACAGTGACGTTGTTGTCAGTGTAAAGTTCAGTGGAATGTGTATGACAGAGTGTGTGCAAAGAAAGAACAAACTCTGTAGGAAAGGTCTTCTGACACGAAGAACAGGAAAAGCCGACGTGCGATGAAGGATGCTTCCTACCTGTTGTTGTCGGTGGTTGCCTCACACTGCCACAGGAACCGCCTTCGATGTGACGTTGTAAGTTGGTGCTGTTGTAGAACGTGCGTCCACAACCTTCACACTTGGGTCGTTGAGGGATCGGTCGGCGCTTTCTTCCTCTGCAGGCATTGCCAGCGGTGTGACGTCTCAAATTGTAGGCTGAGGCGAAGAGCCTGTCACACCGCTGGCATCGAAAGTCCTTCTCCTCTTCGACTTCAATCTCCTCTCCCACTATCTCTAACTCCTGCTCCTCCAGCAATCTCTCCACCGACTGAACGGAGAGGAGAGGGAGTTCGGCCGCTGCTGCAGGTGGTGGTGGCGATGCTGGGATGATGATGGGGCGGGAGGGAACGTCACCGTCCAGGAGGTAGGCCGCCAGATCTGTTGAGAAAAAGAGAAAAGAGATTAGTAACATGATCATAATTTCAAGTTTGAAGTCTTATCCACTTTTCCCAATCACGGTTACTTACCATCTAATGAATTGGTTTCCGGCAACACCGATGGCTGAGGAGGAGGCAGGAGTAGGACACGAGCCGAGCGTGGAAGGGTCCTTGGCTTCGGTGTTGGAGGGACGTGGTGACGAGGAGCAGAGACTGGTGCAGGGAGCGGAGCAGGCGGTGGAGGTGGGGCGATGACGATGCCCGAGAAAGGAGTCTTTCACAACTTTCACAAACGTGTGTCACGGTAAAACTGTTTGACTGTTTCACAAGAGCTTGTTCATTAGCGAAGAGAGAACTGAGCTTGTGTTTGCGTGTGGCGCATGAATGCCCCTTCCAATTCATTCCATTCATCATTTCGTCTCCGTGATAGAGACAGTTCTTAAAAGAACTCATGGTTCATTCTCGCATGTATGACCAACTATCGGGAGACAAGTGCAATGGAAAATGAGGTAACCTGTGGCAGATAGCTAAATGTCGCCCGGCGGTCAGAGTACAACGTTGAGACGAAAGGCAACCACTTGGAAACATGACGCAGACAGGTTTTACAAGGATTACAATTGCCAACGTCCCGTGCAGTACTCATCGCTACGGACTTCACCACTGTCTCGAAAGAACGCCCACCAACAGGAAGTATGACACCGAAAATCTCCGTAACTTGCACCGTCAATGACTTGATAGCGAGACATGAAAACCGGTGGAGTTATTTACAAGAGGTTGGCAAGTCGTTGCTTTGATCAGCTTGATAGCAAGCCGTGATTTACAAGCGTTTTGCAATGGAGATGTTTAGATGCCACCCATGACAAGATAGCTAAGACTCAACCGATTGGCGTTCAAAGTGCTACGTTGAGAACTGTGTCAAATGCCCAACATGAGTTCCCCAGAAGTTTCGGTCTAAAATATGACAACTCCCTTGCCACAGTTATCACTACGGCATCATCCGCCGTACCGAAGGAACACCCTGTCAGTGGAATATTACAGCAAAACTCTCCGTGTCATGCTCGCTTTCAGTGAAAAGCCGCTTGCATCATGGTAAGACTGGCTCGTACACACTTATACATGCTTTCATTGACTTCAGCAGGGTGGAAAGCCCAGAAAACCTCCAAAAATAATGAATTTAAATTTTTCAACTTTTTAGCACTACTTATGAAATTTTATAAGTAGTCTGTCAATATAAGTCTGATCAATGGCGATCGAATATTTTTTGAATCAAGTCAAAAGGACTTGTAGAAGCAAAGTTACAAGCCTTTAAAGTTTTGGAGTCTTTTATGGCCTGGAGACGAAGGCCATCTCCTGGCTAACCTTTAAGTCTGACGCCTCAGCTGATATCACCGATGAAATTTTCTAAGTCTCCCCGGTTTTGGAGATGCCAATATCATCAGAGCTCCGGAGTTCACCTACCTTAACCCAGTCGGGAGGAGAACTGATTTCCACAAGTAGATACTCCACTTATATAGAAGAAACTAATAAATTCTCGCTGGGAGGCTTTCAGATGCAAAAACTGGCCATTGTATCATCACTTTAAGGAAAAGGTTAAAACCGTGATTGTGAAGGCTAAACGCACATGAGCACTGAAAAACTCCTCAAGTCCCAAGGATTGTTGGTCTGTAGTCAATGAGATCCGCGGCAAAACGAGAATTTCAATTATTGACTCTTTGATAAGCCTAGTTGGTGGAGTTTATCGATTCCTTGATTCCATTACAGAGGAGTTTGTTGGCAACTTTAATCCAGAGGACGATAGCCTTCAGACTCATACCTCGTCGCCATCCCAATGGAACATGAATTTTACAGATGTCGATGTGTACAGAGAGTTAATGGCCCTGAACGCCTCGAAAGCTGTCGGTCCTGATGATGTCCCTCCTCGTATTTTGAAACTTGGTGCCCCTTGGCTCTGTGCTCCCCTGGCATTTCTGTTCAACCAGTCAATCCGCAAGGAGCTATTTCCAAGGAAATTCAAAATGGCGAATGTATGTCCACTACCAAAGACGTCACAGCCAAAGATTTCAGAATTCCGACCCATTTCAATTTTAGCGCACTTATCCAAAGTATTTGAGAGACTAGTTCTATCTCGTGTAAAGGATTGTTTGATAAATTGCTATGGAAATCAGCAATACGCGTTTAGACCGAACGGGTCTACAACAAGTGCGCTAGTCAAAATCGCTGATTTGGTGTCTATGTACATGGATGGCTCTGACGTTGCAGGCGTGTGTGTAACCTGTATTGATCTGAGAAAAGCCTTTGATCAGCTGCCTCATAATCGTATGATAAATTATTTCCTCGACTCAAACATGGAACCTGGCTTTGTTTCCTGGCTATCATCTTACCTGAGTGACCGTCAAAATTGCGTAACAGTGAATGGTTGCTTTGGACCAAGCTTCAACTCCATTTCTGGAATACCCCAAGGATCAGTTTTAGGTCCGTATCTGTTCGGAGCCTTTATCGGTATTGCATTGAAGCAATTGAGGGGTGTAGACATCGTGATGTATGCCAATGACGTTACAGTTATTGATGGCGTTCACTCAGTTGGCAGCGTCGACTCCTCGGTTCCTCATGTTCTTCAGTGTGTGGCAAAAACAGGTTTGAAAGTCAATTCGATTAAGTCGAGCCAGATGGTATTGAGGAAGCATGCAATCTGTCTCCCACCAATGGCACATGTCCATGATTTGCAGTTGGTGGCTTCCGTTCGTGTACTGGGTTTCATCTTCAATGATACTTTATCCTGGGATGAACAAGTATCTGGTATTTTGAAAAAGTCCTCTCAGCGTATGCATGTTATTCGCGTCTTGAAGAAAATAATGCCGGTGGATAAAGTTATTGAAATCTATCATGCTTTGATTACATCACTGTTCATGTACGCGTCCCCTGTGTATGGAAGGTTATCGGAGAAAAATATGTCGAAATTAGAGAAATTTCAGAGGAAGCGCACCGCACAATATGTAGCTCAAATTGTGAATGCATTGGTTTCCCCCAACTGAGAAGCAAAAGTAGTATAGGGTATGATATCCGGCGCGTCCCTTCGCTTCGCTCGCACCGGATATCACACCTTGCCAGATTTTTCAAAATTTAGGTAGTCTCCAAATTTCAAGAATTTAGGTAGTGACAAATTTTCGAAAAACCAAATTTCAAAAATTTAGGTAGTCTCCAAATTTTGAAAATTTAAGTTGTCTCAAAATATCACGTAATCGAAAATTTAAGTTGTCTCAAAATATCACGTAATCGAAAATTTATGTTGTCTCAAAATATCATGTAGTCTCAATATACCAGAAGATTGTATTCAAAATATTTATTCAAAATATTTCTTTAAAAATGGAAACCTCAGAAATGGAAGAAACCTCAAAGGGAACGGCGACGACGAAAGTGGAAGAAACCGCAAGAATATATCCTTCGTTATCACAGTTAAAAATAAGTGAATTGAATAAAGAAAAACACAAGGATAGAGTACGTTATATGAAAGATAAGGAATCTCAATTATTATTAAGATTAGAACATTATAAAAAATTAAGAAAGAGATGGTCTAAAGTTAAGAATGTAACACAAGGTATTGGAATATTTTTGACAATAAGTTTAGGTGCTTTAACAATTGTTATATCTTCAGGTGTTTTAGTAATTCCAGTAATTGCTACTGCTTTAACAGGTACGGGTGTTTTTGCAACTTCACTTGTCACGATGTTAGATAAATCTTTAATTACTAAGAAACGAAAATCATTAAAAAATAAACATTCTCACGTTAAAGAAGTTTGTGATAAACTGCATTATTACTTTCAAAGAGTATGTGATAATGTTATTACGTTAGATGAGATTGAAAATTTTGATGAAATAGCTAATGAAGTAAATCAAATATCATTTCATTTAAAGTCCGAAAAGTTCATGACAAGAATAAACAGGATGGCAAAATTTCTAATGAAGAAAATGATAAAATTTTTTTAGAAGAGCTAAAAACTTTATTAAACAAAACTTTATTAAACAAAACTTAAAACGAAAAGATGTCAGACAACAAAACAATAAAAAAAATAATTTGTTCAGTAAAATGTTTTTGTTGTATTCGAATGCTACCACAAAATTCAAATATTATATTTTAAAAATGGATAAAATTAAAGCTGATAATTTTAAAAGAATTAAACAATTAGATGAGTTAATAAAACAAAAAATGTTAAGAAAGAAAATCATCTTCAGCATAGAATGATAAAAGCTGTTATTCAATCTGATATGTTTGAAAAAATGCAGCAAACCGAGCAAGTAAAAACTGATTTTGAAAAAACTATGGAACCATTCAAAACTCTTGAAAAAGAAAGTACAAATAATGATAAACAAATTAATATAGCAGATCCAGAACACAAAACTATATTAGATGACTATGGATTACTAGAATCAAACATTAATAAGAAATTACCAAATCTATGCAATTTCAACATTCGATTTCATTTATAGATGGAAAAACAATATCTAGATTTTATCTCGGACAAAAAGAAATATTTCCACAGCCTTTTCGAGGTTTAATTTTTTCACCAGATAAATATCCTTTTAATTTAGATAGAAATTTTTTTGATCTTTTAAGAGGAGCACATTTAAATAATTATGCCGTAGAAGATCTCATAAAATAAGCTATGTTAGATATAGTTAAAGCAGGAAAAACTCTTAAACGTTATAGAGAATTAGAAAATTTATTATCAACGGGAGTTAAAGTAGGAAAAGGTTTCAAAACTGAAACAACTGTATTCTTACCAGATGATCCACAAGAATTACTAAATAGATTAAATATTTTAATATCTGCAATAAAAGAAGGACATAATTCTAGTTTCAATGAAATTCATGCTATATTGAAAAGACTGTTAGAAAAGAAGATTCTAAATGAAGAGCATTATAAAAGTATAGCTGAAATATGTTGTTGTTTTTAATTTTTTTATGAAAAAATATTTATTCAAAACTTTAACTAAAAAATGTCTTCGAGAGAATTATCATCAGCAGATTTAGACAAAATTAATAATCATTTAGAAAATCTAACAGAGATTTCGGGTTCATCAAAATTTAGTACGACGTTAAAAATTATAACAACTACTTCATCACACACTTGTAATTTAGAACCCATTCTACATTTGGAACAAAATGAAAATTATCAAATTGCATTGACTAGTATCTCCACATTTAACACTATTCAAAATGTTATAAAAGATGTGAATGATCAATTTAGATATTCTACTGATAAAGGCAAAACGTGGAAAGTACTAACTTTTCTTCCTGGTTCTTACGAAGTTGAATCAATATCAAATGAAATTAAGAGACATTTAGGTATACCATTTAAAGATAAGAAACAATTACATTTTGCTGTTAAACCGGCAGTTAATAAATTTTCTCTTACTTTAGACGAAAATCATCAAGTTGATTTTAATCATGATAGATCATTGTCAAAGCTATTAGGATTTAATAAACAAACCTGTAGTCAAGGTTATCATTTAGGTGAGAAGATTCCAAAAATAACTGAAATAAATTCAATTGTTGTACATTGTGACATTATTGAAGGAGGATATATAAATGGTAAATTGTCAATTTTAAAATTCAGTTTTCCAGCTTTTACTGTACCCATTGGTTATAGATTAAATGTAATTCCACAAACATTAATATATTTCCCTATTACAAGAAAAACTATTATCAACATTAACATTAGAATCACTGATGAGAAAGGGCAAGAAATAAATTTTGGAGGTGAAGAGATTATGATAAATCTTTTGGTTAGAGAAGTTTAATTTTCTTCTTCTTCTTCTTCTTTTTCTTTAAAAACAAAAAATAAAAATAAAAATTTTTTATTAAAAAATGAGTGAAGTGCATTAAATAAAAAATTAAATAAAAAAACTCAAATTTAATCATCATCCAAATTTATCTAATAAAGTTTTGTCAGTTATTTGTGGAAGATCAGGTTGTGGAAAAACGAATCTATTATTTAAAATTTTAACGACTCCAAATTTTTTGGATTATAACAATCTTATAATTTATACAACAACAGCAGAACAACCCGTCTATCAATTTTTAAAATATGGATTTGAAAATAATCTTAAAAAACAGCAATTGCTTCATTATTCAAAGAATATGAAAAATCTGAATATGAAGAAGAAATAAGTTCGTGGTGTGAAGAGGCACCAAAAAATAATCAGTTATTAGAATCCAATGAAAATAAGCATATAAAAATACAATTAATAGATGATAGTGGTAATATGCAAGATCCTAGTAAACTAGATAAAACAATGAAACATTGTGTAATTTTTGATGATTGTGTCAATGATAGAAATCAGTCAGTTCACAGAAATTATTTCACAAGAGGTAGACATAACAACTGCAGTGTTTTTTATTTAACACAAAGTATGTATTCATTAGATGGAGGTGTTATTGGAAAGAATGCAAACATATTTATACTTTTTGAAATAAATGCAAGAAACTTAAGTGATTTGTTAAGAGATTTATGCGTAAGAAATAAAGATCAATTTAAACAATCGTGTAACAATGCTTGGTCAAAAGATTATGGCTTCATTACAATTAATATTGATAAAAAAAATTCATGACAGAGTTATCGAACAATTGTTCTCTGACTAGGCTTCGCCTCGAGGGGCTTCGCCCCGACTGAAAGTCGATAGAAAATATTTTCGCGGAGTGATCGAATAATTTTTTCTTAATAAAAATAAAAAAATATGTTGAATGCTTACAAGATAGAACATGTACTAGTTTTAAAAGATTATCGTCATCCTACAAACCCTATCAATTCGAAGAAAGAAGTTAGATTTTATTATCATCATAAATATGTAGCGCTCGTTACAGATTATAAAACAAAACATGGTATTAAACCGTGTGTTAAAACAAAAGACTTTCTACTTTGTTTAAGAAGTTTCCGAGTATTTTTGGCATACAATAATTTATGGTTGTTGGTTAAGAAAGAAAATTTAACAACACATGAATTAGAAACATTACATCAATTAAATATTCCGGTGTATATGTAAAAATGCATGTTTTCTTTTAAAAAATATGAATCGTGAAATGTCTCTCGGACTAGCGTCTAGGATTGATGAATTAAACAAGAAACAAATTGCAGAGTTTGATGCACTAATTAAACGCAGCAAACTTATTAAAAAACAGAAACGTAGTATTAAACGTAGTATTAAAACAAAGAAACGTGGAACAAAAGAAATATTGGAAACTCCTATTACTGATATTTTTTTGATGATAGAATTAAGGATGAACTTGGTGAACATTATACATGTATAATTTATTTAATCCAAATGAAATTAAATATGAAAATGTATCTTTTATTAATGTAGTAAATGATATGCGGAAACTTTTAGCAAATGGTAAAATTATTAATTTACTTGGAAAAGTTATTAAAGATCAGGAAAATATAATTCAAAATTTTTACGTAACCTTCTATAATAAAAAATCATTTGAAACATGGTTTTCCAATCTGGAAGAGAAATCAGATAGCCAGGAATGGATTTTTACAGGTGATATTAAATATGAAGATTTTGGAATGAAGTTTGTACAAAGATCACATAGAGGTGCAGGTATTAATATGAAATATAGAATCAAAGAATAGTTCGGTGAATATTGTTATATTCCCTCTGAAGATTTTTGTTTTATTAAATGTTATAATGTTTTACGAGGTTTTAATGAAGAACAAGGAGAAATGATGAAATAAATGTTTAATAACTTTTTGTATAAAGAGAAAGCCACATCTACAACAGGAGTAATGTCAAACTGCAAATTTTCTCAGTTCAATAAATTTTTTGGAGAAAGTGTTCAGTATTACAGTCCTTCGAATCGTCATTTAAATCCTAGAGGAATTGAAACGTTTCATAATTATGTTTATTACAATTATTTTCACGAAGGTTCAACAATTGGACACTATTGTTTAATTAATAAATCTCATAAATTAAAAGCTATTAGAGAAATTGAAAATAGTTTCAAACCAATATATAAAACAGTTACTGATGGAAATCTAACAACGCGTCCATATAAAGTCATAACAAAGAACAAAATTGACTATAGTTCAACATATATTTGGGATCTCCAAACTTTTCTTGATCGTAACTGTTCAACAGCTCATCCTATTCCTTATGCTGTAGGAGCTATTAATTTTAATAAATTTATATGTTGCTTACCGAAACAAAGATTGAAAGAATTAGAAACACGTTTGTTAAGTGATATGATTAAAATTAAACGAACAAAAGATGAAGATGAAATTAAAAAACTTAAAAAACAAATTAATGAGTATAATAATTTAACTGAATTAGAATTTAATAAACTTCAAAATTGTGTGAAAATATTTACGAGAACTGAGGATGATGAATGTCCAATGGGGGGGAAACCCAGAGGACGCATGTCCGATACATCAATTTTTCAAAACTCTTGGAAAATTTAATTATTCGAAAGTAACTTTAATAGCTCACAATTCATCAGATTTTGATTCTTATTTTCCGATAAAAGCTAATTTTAAATTATCTAAACCGCCTCTAAAAACTTCAAGAGGAATATTGACTGCTTCATTACAAAATCCTTATACAACTGAATATGTTAGTGGATATATTCAAAAATCTTTTAGATTTAAAAATAATAGTAATAATAATACGAAAAAAATTCATCTCCAGGTAAATTAGCACTTCAAACTATTATAATGAAATGTAGTTATCAACATGTAAAAACAAGTCTTTCTAAATGGTGTGAGAATTTTAAAATTCCTACCAATGTGTGTAAATTAAATTATGAAATTGGAAACATAGCACATGAAAATTATAAAGAAAAAGAAAATGAATGGAGACCATATTTAGTTCACGATATTCTTTCTTTAGCTTTTTGTATCTACAAATATAATAATGTTATGCGAGATTTAGTTGGTGAAGATGTAACTACTAATTTAACATCCTCCGCTTTAACATTTAACGGTTGGATGAAAAGCGTACAAAATGACAATATAAATATTCATTCTCACATAGATTTATGGGCTAGAAATTATATTAGAAAATCTGTTAAAGGTGGAGGGGTTTCAGCAAATATAAGAAAATACATATCTCCATTTTGTAACATCTTGTTACCAATATTAAAACAGTATTTACCTGGTCGCTACGCTGGGGGGACTTTGTTCCCTGGAAGTTATTTAATAGATTTAATGAAACAGTATCGAGATTTAGGAGATAAAACTGAAATTTGTAAGAAAATTTCAAATCAACTACTTGAACAAAAAAATGAATTTCTAATGGCTTTTGATGCAACGTCTTTATATCCATCAGCTATGTGTGATGAAAATTCAGAATACCCTAAATCTGAATCAGCAAGAAAATTTCGTCAAGAAGAAGAACGAGAAATAGTATCTAAATTTAATACTCAAACATTTGGACCTAAAACTGTAATATTTGCAGTTGTGTTTCAATATCCCAATGATATGTTTTTTCAACCAGCTCCCATAAAAGATAAAGTTAAAAATCGAAATAATAATTCTCATGTAAAAGTAATCAGGTTTAGAAATGGTATATGTCGTAATGTATTAACTTCTGTAGACATACAAGAAATTGTTAGATGTGGTGGAAAAATCTTACATATTAATGATGGTATAATTTATGAAAAAAATTATCAAGTTTCATCATTTCGAAATTATATTGAAAAACTTTTTAATTTGAGAAAAAAATATAAATCAGAAGGAAACACTGTAGGCGATGAGTTAATTAAATTACTGATGAATTCGCTATATGGCAAAACTGTACAAAAAGATATAACCACTAAATATCATTTATGGAATGAGAATACATTGAGAAAAAATTTCACTCAAGAGGTAAAAGATTATGAAAAATTAAATGATGAATAATATTTAGCGAAAGTAGAAATGGAAGATGATGAATTTCTTAAAGCTAATATTGTAAAAGATGGGAAGACGTCATTCATGCCATGACACTTAGGTTCTTTTATTCTTTCTCACTCTAGAAGAATCATGAATAACTTTATTTTAGAAATTAATGGTTTCAACGAAAAATACATTCATTATACAGATTCAGTAACAGCTGACACGCCTGTAATATTGAGAAATAATAATTCAATACTTATTTCTAGAATAGATAGTATTGTAGACAACTATAAAATTAATCCGTTTGAAATTAATGGTGATATGAAAGAAATTTCATTAGTTGATAATTTAGAAATTTATACTCATAATGGATGTAGCAAAGTAAAAAAATTATTAGACATTACATAAATAAAAGTATTTATCGAAAAGGAACAAAAATGGGAATAGTAGATGTTGCTGAAGATCATTCATTGTTAGATGAAACAGGTAATGAAATAAAGCCACAAGAATTAAATGAAGAAACAAATTTACTACATAATAAATTATTTTTACACGACAATACAATCATATTAGAACAAATTTTAAGTGATATTTATTTGAATGATCCACCTAATTTAAGATGTAAGCAAGCATTTATAGAAGGGTTCTTTTTAGGAGATGGTTCTGCTGGAATCTATAATTATAAATCAGGAGTCAGATATTGTTGTACTTTAAATAACCAAGACCTTAACCTCTTATTTAAATTACAAACATATGTTAATGAAGTTTACAAAAATGATTGTAAAATATATGATATAATGAGATAATCTATAGTATACAAACTTAATTTTCAAAATCCAAAACAATATGCTATATACTTTAGTAAAAATTATTATAATCAGTTTAGAGAAAAACGTGTTCCTTGGAATGTTCTAAATGCTGAATATAATATTAGATATTGGTTCTTTGTTGGATTTTATGCAGCAGATGGGAGCAAGAAATCTTTTTTTACAAGTAAATATGCAACTTTTTGTTTTACACAGAAAAATAAAGAAACCTTTAGTGGTTTATACAATTTGGCATCATCTCCAGGTATTAATTTGGTAGTAAGCGAAAGACAAGATAAACCATTGTGTTTTACTGCGTGTCAAGTTGAAAATGATATTACCAAAAATGTTACCACTGTAAGATATTTACATAATAAGCCACAATATGTCTATGATATTGAAACAGGAGATGGCGCATTTAATTGTGGCTTTCCATTGATTGTAAAAAACACTGATTCAATATACATTTCTAATGAGCTCTTCAATAAATTAGATGCTGCTGGATATGTTGGGGGAGAATTGTGTCAAGGAAAAAATGATTATGGAAATGGTGGAATTATTTTTTCAATGTTTATTGCACCTAAAGTAAAATACTGTATTACTGTAGATGAACAAAGAAGACTTAGTGAAAAGGAAACATTTAAAGGATATTCACAAAATAAAGTAATGTTGGAGGTTTTCTAAAATTATATTCGGGTAAAACGTTATCGACTACAGTTAATAAACCATGGAAAAGATCTTTAGAAACTGGAATTAGTATTCCTGATAAAAATAATAATACTGAGGAAAAAAAATTTTCTGGTCAAATGAATATTCTTAAACGTCAAGCACCTGATGAAAATGAAATTATGTTACCTTATAACGGAGAAGATATTCAAGCTGAAATATTTCAAACAATCGTCAGTGAGAGTAATTTAAGTGATGATGATGCCAGGTGCGAATAATAATTTTTTTTATTACATCTAAAAACTTATTACATCTAAAAATTTATATCTATAAATATTATTACATCTAAATATTTATATCTAAAATTTATTTCCATGACGTATATGTTTTATTGTTAAAAAATGATGTTACCAAATGTTGGTGGAGGTGCATATATCCCGAATAATCGTGAATCAGAAATAGAAAATTATATTATGAAAACTGGAGACGTTTTATCTGGTCCATTGCATCTTTCTATTCTTCCGCAACAAAATACAGAGTTGACAAATAAACAATATGTTGATACACAAATCGATGACTTAAAAGAAAAATATATAAATGATGTTTTGTTTCCACTGATGAATGAATTAAAGTTGCTTAAACTTAATGACAAATTATTAAACGAAAAATTATTAAAACTTGACAAAAAGGATAGACAGCTAGAAGCAGAAATAGCAAAACTTTTTAAAAAGATTTCTGAACAATCAAAAATTTTAATATTACTTTCTATAAACTTAAAATCTGCAGTCATTACAAATAAACATCAGATAAAATTATTGAAAGAACAATTGGAAGATGAAATAGAAAAACTTCCTGAAAGAATTTAAAAAAATTTAAAGCAGTTACAAACTACATTCCAAAAAAGTGTTGATGAATTGAGTTCTAAAATTACTCAACAAATGAAAAAGATGAATAGAATAATAAATGAAGTAAACTCACTTAATCAAAAAATTGATAAAATGAAAACTCTTAAAATCAATTTAGAAAATTAATTAAAGAAAAAGTTACAAGAAAACTCTAAAGGAAATAAAGAACAGTTATATGCTGTTAAAAATCAGTTAGATGTTCTTAAAGTTCAATTGAATGCTCTTAAAACGGCGTTGAAGATTAATCAGCAGAAAATGCAAGTTAATAGAAAAGAAATTAAAATACATCACACGCTGCTTGACGCAATAGATAAAGTGCAACGGTCAATTAATAAAGTCATCACGAAGTTGTTATCTATTCACACACGTAAATCTTGATCGGACCTTGTCCAGAGTCTTTAGCCAATGACGCACGTAAATCTTAACGTAAATATTTTTTCCAAAAGTCAAATTTAATCCTAAAAAATGCCTATAATTTATAAACACAATCTTAAACATTTTGCTTCAAATCAAAAAATAGCACATGAACCATCTATGAAATCTCTTTACCATTACAACAATGTAGAAACAATTCAAAAAGAAGGAGATAGTGTAGACAGCGTAGCTAGTGTAAACAGCGGAGCTGGCATCTTTTCTGGCATAGGAAGTATCGTTAACTTATTAAAAAATATTAAAGATTTGATTACATCTGCTGCAAAAGGCGCAGCTGCTATAGGTAGTACAGCTAGTGCAATATCAAATGCTGTTAAGTCTCAAAACGAATTAAAACAACTAGAAACTATTCGTAAACTTAAGAATGATTCTGAAGAACTAAAAAAATTAAAAAAAACTTTCAGAGGAAACAAAAAACAAAATTGCTAACATAGCTGCAGGGTCTGAGAGTAAACATGAGAAGAAATCAGGCGTAGCCATAGAACCTACGGTTCGTTTAATTGAAGAAATAAGAGGTAATGGTACGCAGTTAGGTACCGGTTTAGCAAAATTCTAAGATTATATTTTAGTAAAAATTTTTCTGTGTGTGAGAAATTTTTTTCTATGTGTGAGAATTTTTTTTTGGGTGTGAGAAATTTTTTTCTGTGTGTGAGAAAAAACAAAAAAGTCAAATTAGTTTTTTAAAAATGTCTTCTCTTATCGAAAATAAATTTAGATTAGACGATCCTCCGTTCGTCAGTTATAATCAAAAAAAGAATGACTATATAAGAATTGCTATGAATCCCGGATCTTCTAGTAGAGTAAATAGTGGAGGGGATTTAATCTTTGAAGTTGATAATCAACAAAGTTATATATATATCTACCTGATTCATTTTTACACTGTGAATATTCTTTATATAGTGATGCCAATTTTACAACACCATTACCAGAAACCGATAATATTGCATTAGAGAATAATTTTTTCCAAGATTATTTACACAAATGCGTTTAGATGTTGCAACTCGAAATATAGAAACAATAAGTGATTCTCCAGGTGTAATTGATACAATGCTTAGATTTGTAACAATTGGTGAAAATAATAAAAAGTATGAAATCGAAGGTTGGTTTCCTGATGCTAATGATGGCATAATTGTTGATGATTTAACTCACGCTGGAACAGATGCAGCAGGAATTGCGAAAGATGTAGAAAATATTGCAAAAAATTTAAATAAAACAAATAATAATGCATATATAGAAAGACGCGAATTTAACAAGAAAAGTAAAGAGACAGTAAATTGGTCAAAATTAAACTGGTATTTTACTAGAACTGCGAATACTCCAATATATTTATTACTAACCTTTCAAAGAAATAATTCTCCAAGTTTTGATAAGAACAACAATCTTTTCCATATTAATACAATTCGAAGTTTACAAGTTGCTTTAAATGAAACCCGATATCCAATTGATCCATTAAGATTCGATGATACCAATAACCAGTTTATGGAAGGACATGATGCTTATCGAAATCTTTGTATAGAATTTGGAGTTGAACCACAATTAACTCCTGGAGATTGGAGACATTTATATCCTGTTTTCTGTTTCGATTTAAGTAAGTGCACAATCCGAAGATATTAACAAGAGTGGTTGTGATGTAACAATTAATACTGAAAAGAAAGATTCCACAACTTCATTGAAGGCTTATGGTTTATTGCTAGAAGATGTAAAATATTCTATTGAAATTCTTAATGGAAAGATGGCTAGGACAGGCTAAAGCCTAAGACTTGGTCGATTGCTTAATTAAAATTTTTGGTAACTTACAATTTTTTATAACTATAATAGATTAAACATTTCTTAGATTAAAATTTTTCCTAACTTAAAATTTGTTCTTAACTTAAAATTTTTTCATAACTAGAATAGATTAAAAATTCTTAATTTAAATTTTTTTCATAACTAGAATAGATTTAAAATTCTTAACTTAAAATTTCTTCATATTTAGAATAGATTAAAATTTTTCCTAACTTAAAATTTTTTATTAAAAATGTCGCAAACAAAAAGTAATAATAATAATAATAAAACTGTTGAATTAAAATTACGTAACATTGTTGACAAAAATACACCTAAAACTATTACGATTAACAAAAAGAAATATTACATAAATAAACCAATGATAGAGAATATTAGATTACAAGAAGAAAATAATGGCGGAATTCTCCGATTAGTTCCACTAATAATAGGTGGTATAGCAGCAGCAGGAAGTGTTGCAGGTGGGACAGCTGGCATTGTCCAAGCAGTAAATAAAAATAAATCAGAGAAGGCAGCATTAGAAGAAAAAAAACGTCATAATAGAGAGTTAGAGGAAATTGCTAGGGGTGAAGGAATAGTAGATAATTTTATTAGTAAATTTAATTTAGTTGATGAAGGAAAACGAGTTCTTAAAAACATTCTACATAATGTTGATGATTTAATTGAAATAAAAGAAACTAAAGATGGTTCTGGAATATATCTATGTCCTAGTATGATTCGGTAATAACCTCAGGACCTTTTGTCCGATCGGCTAAAGCCTCTGAACAAGGTTCGATTAGGTAAAACATTTATTTTATTTTATCTTTAAAAATGAATTCTTCAAATTCTACAAGTTCTACAAATTCCGAAAATTTAATTAAATTAAAAATTTATAATTTAGATTTATTGAATTATCTCTTTAAAGTACATAAAACCTCAAATTGTCAGCATTCCGGAAGTGACATACAAAAAACATTAGAAAACTTTCCTGGATTTATTTGGAGTAAATACTCGAAAGAAAAACATCTTCCTGGTCATTCATATACCGGTCCAGGAACTCGATTAGATATAAGACTAGATGAGAATAATAATCCAAAACCAGGTGAAGAACCAATAAACAGAGTAGATGCAGCAGCTTATAGACATGATTTAGCTTATCGAAATCATGACCTAAGTTCTCGACATGCAGCTGATAAGAAGATGATAGAAGAATTAGATAGTATTCAAAATCCTACATTTAAAGAAAGAATTGAAAGAATGTTTGTTAAGAAAGCTTTACAAGCTAAAATATTATTCGGTCAGGGTTTAGACAAAACTCATAACTCTGAAACCTACGCGTCTGAAATTCATAAAGAATATAGAAGGCCTAAATATCTATCGAAAGTAAAAGTATTTAATAAAGATGATATTTGTAGTGAAGATCTTATTCATATGCCGAATGAAAGAGGGTTTAAGTACGCATTGACCGTTATAGATTTATATACACGATACGCTTTGGTAAAGCCTTTAAAAAACAAAAGTGGTCTGTCAGTTAAATATGCGTTTGAGGAAATCTTTAAGGAAACTAATAGAAAGCCGAGGAAGCTCTTCGATGATAAAGGGACTGAGTTTTATAACAGAAATATTCAGGCACTATTTGAAACTGTTTATTCAACTGAAAATGCAAGAAAGGCTGTAGTAATAGAAAGATTCAATCAGACGTTAAAAAAAATTACTCAAGAAATTTACAGAACATGGAAATTAGAAATGGTTGAAGATATTACCAGGAATTGTTGAGGATTATAACAATAAGATTCATTCAGGTGTTGAAGAAACTCCAAAGAATGCTTCTGACGATCCTGAGTTGATACGAAAAAAGATATTCGAAAATAATTATTCGAATGAGAGTAATCCGAATTTGCAGAAACTTAGGCCGAAATTTAAAATTGGAGATAGAGTTAGAATATTTAAGTATAAGAATAAATTTGAAAAAGGCTTTGTTGGCTATTGGACAAAAGAAATATTTGAAGTTTCTAAAATAAATCAAACTTATCCGATTACTTATGAAATTTAAGATTTAGATGATGAAGATATCAGACGCCGATTTTATCAAAATGAATTGCAAAGAAGTGATTTTTTTAATTATGATTATCATTATTATTATTTAATTCTAACATAATATCAAGAAATGTTACTCCTTTTTGTAATTTAAATAAAACATTAAGACATAATTGACCACAATAAGTAGTTCCTGGTTTTTGAATTAGAAATGTATTATAAATTCCATTTCCAAGTAATTCTTTGACTTCATTTGTTGGAGGCAATCCATAAGAGTCAAAATAGTAATTATCTCCGTTTTTACTAAAGATACCTGCTGACCAATGTACTCCTTTTTGATCTGATGTGTGAAGATTTGTTATGAAATTTATGGATGGCTTATTTTTTAGGAATTGTAATTCGTCTCTCATTAATATGTGAAAATTCTTTATTCCCAATTGATTAGCAATTTTCTTTAGATCATCATTTGTAGTTGTTTGCGTTCCATATAATTTTAAGAACTCGGCAATGCTAGACATTTTATAATAAAAAAAATTTCTTATAGGGACCCCTGGAAGTCAGAATGGGGGGTATTGAGTTAAAAAACTGACGCATAATGATAACTTTCCTTACTACTTATTCGATTTTGAAATGATTTAATTTAATCTAAATTAAAAAGTGACATTGTAGGGAATCGGTTTATTAGCAGAGCCATTGCTTCGCACATCTTTTTTCAATAGTAATTCATCCCTCATCAATAGGTGAAAATTCTTTATTCCCAATTGATTTGCGATCTTATTTAAATCGAAATTTGACGTGGTTTGTTTGCCGTATATTTTTAGTAAGTCTCTAATGTTACTTTTTTTTATAGAAGATAAAATGTTTCTACTATATTACCGCAAATGTAAAATCAAAAAAAACACATGCTTATTTCACTTTGGTTACATCCACTTTGCATACATTCACTTTGGACACATTCACAGAATACATGAAAATATGTCCACGCGTGGACAAGGTTTCATTGGATGAGAGAAAAATGACGTCATATAACAACATAATGAAAATGATTAATGACAGAAGGGATAAATACTCAATTATTCCAAAAACACTCATCTTGTGAAAGACACTGCTGTAAGATTGAAAGATTAGCTTTTAACAGTCGTGTAGAAAGCGAGACTCTACAAAGAGTCTGAAATTTATCTACCAGTTTTGCCAATTTCATTGTGAAGCTCAATTCAGTTCGTGAATAGTTAATATTGTTGTGTTTTAAGAGATATGTGAAATCTCCTTTATTATTCTCACACAAAGATAATAAATGATTGGCGTGTTTTCCAATAAAAATTTTACATGTGACACTCAAAAGATGGCAGAACGTATAACGTCAGGATTGAAGAGTAGAGGCGCTTTCTTCACTTGCTGGTCTATATACGAAAAGTATTCAGAATGTTTCTCCGATGGAATGAACGACTCCGCAATATTTTTGAAGAACTGTGGAAGTACCGTTTCTATGTTAGCTTGTTTTTCAACGACTGCTTGACTCATGATTGACGGATAAATTAGTACAAATCACTATGTTCAAAATATAAGAGTAACGTAATTAAAGATAGTGGAACGATGGGAGCAAGCAGATGATAAGTGTTGATTGAAATAATATCACAACAATTTGAGCACACGATACAATAACAGACGAGAGAGAGAAATGAAAACAGTAAAGCTGGCAGATGTCTTGACGTCATGCGGGTGTGCTGACGCACTGGCAAGAGTTAAAACAACTTGGCTAACGTACAATTAAAATCTCATTGTTTACAGAGTAGTAGCAACTACTGGAATTGTAAGAACGCCAGATGATATAACAATTGTAAATACTCCTAAACTTATTGTTAAGAATATGCCAATTCCTTGTGTTACATTCTCAACTTTAGTCTATCTCTTTTTTAATTTTTTATAATGTTGTAATCGTAATAATAATTGAGATTCCTTAACTTTCATATAACGTACTCTATCCTTGTGTTTTTCTTTATTCAATTCACTTATTTTTAACTGTGACAACGAATGATATATTCTTGCGGTTTCTTCCATTTTCGTCGTCGCCGTCCCCGTTGCGGTTTCTTCCATTTTCGTCCCCGTTGAGGTTTCCGTTTTTAAAGAATAAATATTTTGAATAAATATTTTGAATGCAATCTTCTGGCATATTGAGACTACATGATATTTTGAGACAACATAAATTTTCGTCTGCCTAAATTTTCAAAATTCTTAGAACACGTTATATTTTGAGACAACTTAAATTTTCGATTACGTGATATTTTGAGACAACTTAAATTTTCGAAATTTGGAGACTACCTAAATTTTTGAAATTTGGGTTTTCGAAAATTTGTCACTACCTAAATTTTTGAAATTTGGAGACTACCTAAATTTTGAAAAATCTGGCAAGGTGTGATATCCGGTGCGAGCGAAGCGACGCGCCGGATATCATACCCTATACTACTAGCAAATTTGAAGATGCTGCCACGAAATTCCTCCTCAAGTGTGAAAGTGCCCATAACCATCCACTGCATGACATTGTGCCGGATCGGTTGAGGTATAGCAATAATTTGCGAATGCCTCTTTGCAGAACTTCAGAGCGCTCAAGTTCTTTCCTGCCGTGGTCAACATCGCTATGCAACCGTCGCTCATGAGTTTTCCTATTATTTTTCTTTCTTTTTTTGTTTACTTACAACAAGTTACTCACACTTTACTTGATATGTATGAGATGTTATTGGTGTGATTGATGTGTAAATTGTCAAGTTTGATTTTTATTGTCAAGTCTGATTTTTAATTATGAAAATAAACGCCTCTCTCTCTCTCTTTATATAGTTTGTGGCGATCAGCTGATGACGTAATATCCATCATCCAAAAACTTTAAACACATCTATCTCCGGTTCCAGTGCACCGATTGACTTCAAATATTGACAGTCACGTTTTCTCACTCTCACCTTTCATTTAAGCCATCCCTCGACTCTCTATGATGACCAGAAGCCGAGTTGAAAAAGCTCTCTCAGTGTGAAGAAAATTTTCAACTTTTTCTCTCCGATTCACTTGAAACTCACCCTCTAGATGCAGAATTGCACGCTGATTCTAAATCTGGTCTCCGTTTGTTTTCCCATCCAAGGCTTCGTTCACCCGCTAGAGCCATTTTCGTAAAAATTCTAACTCTGTGGTTTTTTCGCCAATTTCCAAAATTTTCAATGGCGTCTCACATCTAAAGGAAGGCAGATATGCACAAGCCATTTCTTCTACTGAATTTGTTTTACTCTTAGCTTTCAAACGAGCTATTGCACGACTTTCTACGATCTCTAGAACCAAAGTTGGAAGCCTCGTTCCAGAGGGGGGGACGTCCTCAAAATTTTTTCTCTCCGATTGAGCTGGACACATCCTTCCTAACTAAAAATTTCACGTAGACTCCGAATCTGCCCTCCGTTTTCTCATGCGAGCACTCCTTCTGCTCGAAAAACGGCCTTTCTCATCCCAAAACGACCAAAACCCGCCTTTTTCTAACTCTGCCGTTTTCAGAGATTCCTACCCTTGCCTCACAGGAAAACTCCTCCTTCCTTCCTTCCTCACCCAAAATTTCACGTAGATTCCGAATCTGCCCTCTGTTTTCCCATCCGAGACCTCCTTCATGCCGAATTCCGACCTTTCTCATCCCAAAACCACCAAAACCCACCTTTTCTCACTCTATCCTTCCCACATTCCTACCCTTGCTGGAAAACTCCTTCCTTCCTAGATTCCTACCCTTGCTGGAAAACTCCTTCCTTCCTTCCAGGGGGGGTAGGGAACAGTTTCTTCCTCTCGGACCCATTCCTCCCAACACATCCTTGGCAAACTCCTTCCTTCTTTCCAGAGGGGGGGGGGCTGAGTCAGCATGATGACTCATCGTTGCTCATTTTGGACTTCCGTCTGGGATGGGATTACTACAACAGTTTAAAATCAGACAGCCTTTATTATTTGATTGTTGCCATGTGATGCATGACTAGAAAGTGAAGAGAGCTAAATCAGCTGCTCTAGATAGTCTAACTATTGATTTTCCAAATAATCAAAATAACTTTTAGCATTCGATTTCAGCAACGGCATCTCTCGTGTAGTTATCGCATGCTTCTGATGCTTGTAGTAACTGAACATTGTAGAATCTGACAGCTAATAAACAGCGAACTCAGTCCCATAGTGCAATCTGTTGTCGCATTTTGCCTTCCATAGGAGTGAATGTGTTGCATCTTGACCACAAATATTTCATTTTATGACCATTCGATGTATTCTCTTCAGGAATAATCTAATGACTTTTGTTTGTACCTTTGGTCCATTTAGAGATTCACAGAGATTTGTCAGCTTGCATGCTGCAGGTTCATCATACCAGCCAACCACAGCGAACCTCCTGTCTCGTGAGCGTCGTTCTGTCTCTCAGATACATAGAAAGCGTGAATTGGCAGCTATGTCGTCATCTTGCATCTTTGACATGAATTTACTAGAAAACTAACGAGTCGATAAGTTGGAAGTGTCAGGAAATCATCGAAGTGATTGAACAGTTTAATTTTCAGAGATAAAATTCGTTTCTGAAATTGACCGAACAACACATTTGAATTTTGTCAAGCGGCATGTTAAAAATCTTCGCTGCTCCACACTTTCGCGAAAACCAAATATTTTGAGCTTCCGCTTTGGAGCAAGAGGCACGATCCTTTCTCGACCAAACATTTCCTCGTAGTTGGATAGGCTACGGACCAAAATCCATGAAGTGGTTATACAGAAGTCCAGACCGAAGTCAACGTGATTTTTTTAATTTGGGTGGGATTCAAAAGTAGCGCTTATCAAGCATTCAATTAATCGGACAAGGATGCCTTGCAACTTTTTCTGAAAAACTATGCGAAAAGACTCCGTAAGTGAATGGAGTTCATGGAGACCGTGCTGAGCTGTGGATAATATAGCTTATTGATTCATGAATGCATTTATATTTATTTCTACAGACTGGAGAGATAGCTCAAGAGCCTGCCACTCTGTGATATCACAATGTAGACGATGTCTAATGTCGTCAAAATGGTTTATCTGCAAAAAAATTGGAAACAAACAAAGTTGCAGTGAATCTGAGTACAGACTGGTAAAAATAATAGTCCAAATTTGGACATATAATATATACTGCTTATAAACTCTCAAGAGTAGAATATGAAAAAATAAGTGATAATTCAAAGTGCTCTAACTCCTAAACGAAGTCGAAGCGTACGTTCAGCTTTGAGAATGTCAATTATCAGCTTCATAGTGTGGTCGACAAAAACGTTCACGTAAATCGAAGTAGTCAGTCAACGGGAAATGATCATCAAAACTGGCCATTTTTGTTATTTTTCAAAAAAAATCAAATTTCGTCGACTTCCAGTTCGACAACGACTTGCAGTAGAAACTTTCTATTGGTACTAGCTCTTATCAGCTATCATGCATAATGCATAGAGAAAACATCATCGAGTTTGGAGTACATCTTCAGGAAGAATTTTGCCCACGGAATTGAGCTAGTTTTGAATATAAAAAAGTCCTAATTCCACTTAGTTTTGAGCACCGCAGAAGACGAGTTGCCTGATGTGATGCCCATCGCTCATGGAATAACCATCACTGGCAGAAAGTCTTGTGGACCGATGAATCGAGATTCACTCTGGATTTCAATGACGGTCGTGTCAGAGTGCATCGTCTTCCAGGTGAACTCTTTGCCCCATGCTGTATTAAAGAACACGACAGATATGGTGGTGGAAGTGTTATGCTGAGGGGTGGCATTTGGCATGGCGGACGAACGACAGCAGTCATCATCAAAGGCACGTTGACTGGAGAGAGGTATCTCAATGTAATTGTGCTTCCTGTTGTTGCCCCAGTGGTCAGGGTCGAGAATCTCGTCTTCCAAGACAACAACGCAAGACCACATCGCTCCTTGGCTGTCATTGCCGCTGTTAGGAGATTGAACGTTCAAACCCTTGACTAGCCTGCACGCTCACCTGACTTGTCACCTATTGAACAATGGGACGAACTTGGGCAGCGAGTGAGAGACCGCTATTCACTTCCACCAATGTCCCTGAAGATTCTCTCTGAAAGACTGACAGAGCAGTGGCTTCTCCTTGAAACATCCTTCATTCAGAAACTTTGTGAATCCATGCCATCTCGGATTACTGAATGTACGAGTATTGGAGCTAGAGGGAGCACACGCGCTATCAAAGTTGAATCTGCTACATGCGTTGTTTTTCTGTGCTAGCGACTTGGTGGAGATTGTGACTAAATTATCAAGGTATCATGCATACATGTATACCAGTCAAAAATGAAAGAAGTTAAAGAAGTAAATGTTTCAAAAATTTTGGCAATGAGTATATTTTGCACTATGTGGAAATCTATATGCAATAGATGACTGTCTGCAATGTGAATTCTGAATTGAATGAGAAAAGAAGCGAAAATATATTTGATTGCAGACAATGATATAATAAATCAATGAAATTGGCAACATGAAAGATCAAAAGAAAACATATTAATGCGGATGCACCCATTAAAATGCAACATCTTTCAAATATGTCAATAAAACTGCGACATGTATGCTTGTCATGCTTTAAATACATTAATATAATTGCAAATGTTTGATTCTCGAAAGTTTGGGGAACACATTGCAAAAATGAATATGAGAAATATATATGTTCAAGAGTTGTGGACAGAAATTGAAAAGAGAAGAATGATGACGGTTCATCATTGTCTTCATTTCATTAGCTGAGACTGCCCATCAGGGTCATTACTCGTAAATAGCGAGATGAGAACTAATTTATTAATGCGACCGGTGCAAGATTATAGGCATTCTAACCTGAACATCGACGCATGTTGCAATGTATCTATATAATGATAATTTTTCGTAGCATTCTCAATTTCTGTGAAACCTGATTAGTAGCTGACCCACATGAAAATAATTTCCACATTGTAAAAATTAAAAAGGATCTATTTGCATCACTGAGGTGAATAAAGAGTGAGTTGATCACACAAACGTTTATAGAATTGAGAAAGTTTAATCATTTGCGTTGAATATGCTTAACTCATTTTGTCACAAGATAAAGGTAATAAAAAATGTGCATATTCTGACCAGGTTTACTAGAGATAATTGAAAAGAAGACTATCTGTATGATTGAGTTTCTTGAAAATTTGAGGAAGATGTCGTCTTTTAGAAATATCTTATTTACGTCAGACAAGACAGTGTGGTCAGTAGTAAGCAAAACTCCACTTCTGGACCGCGCAAGATGGCCGCCATCGCTGCGTCCCCCCCCTCTGGCTCGGCAGAGTGTCGTGGTCGGCCGCCGTGGTGCTTCGTGTCTGAGTCCCCCCCCCCTCTGGAACGACAGAGGTTGTGGTCTGTCGTGGTGTGCCGGCCAGGTGGGTCCACGTTCACAACATGTTCGCTGACGTCCCCCCCCCCTGCAACGACAGAGTGTGAGACTCGGGTGAGTTGGTCCGACCGCCTGGTTGACGTGGGCGACCGTCTAGGTTGACGTGGGCGACCGCCAGGATTAGTCTTGAGGCTATAGTGTGTGATGTTTTTGGTGTGTAGCGTCCAAACGAAGCATCGGATGAGAAAACGGAGGTCAGATTCGGATTCAGCGTGAAATTCTGCATCGGTAGGGTGAGTTTCAAGGCAATCGGTGAGAAAAAATTTTCAACATTTTTCGAAAAACGACAGAGTTAGAATTTGGGACGTTTTGGTGTGTAGCGCCCAAACGAAGCATCGGATGAGAAAACGGAGGCCAGATTCGGAATCTACGTGAAATTTTGGGTTAGGAAGGATGTTTCCAGCGAAATCGGAGAGAAAAAATTTTCGGCTGACGTCCCCCCCCCCTGGACGGCTTGCTTCCAGTGGACGGATTTTGTCGTGCGATAGCTCGTTTGAAAGCTAAGAGTGAGACAAATTCACTGAAAGAATCGGCTTGTTCGTATCTGCCTTCGTTTAGATGTGAGACGCCATTTAAGATTTTGGGACATTGGTGAAAAACGACAGAGTTAGAATTTGGGACGTTTTGGGCTGTAGCTTCAAAACGAACTATCGGATTGGTAAACGGATGCCAGATTTGGAATCAACTTGATGTTATTGTCCAATGAGGATCATCATCCAATGAGAATCAAGCATTTCTTTATAAATAGCGAGCCTTCCACAGCGAGAATCATTCCATCGTTGAATCACACGAGTGACGGACGCACATTTTCTCTCTCCCTAGTTCCCTGTTCTATTATCCAACTAAAATGGTAAGTCGCTACTTCCCTCCCTCTCCTCCCTTGAACGTAAACTTAATACAATCTTTTTTCATTTTCAGGCATCTACTCCATCTACTGCACTAGTAGGACAAAATGGCGGTCAAACGTTACAAGGTTCGCTACGGTCAGATCATCTACAACTGAGGCCAGTGGAAGAAACAACCAAGGTACATAATCCTACACCGCTACAGCGTAAATTTAAACAAGCCTTGCGTTATGATGATCATAGCGTAGTACTCCAAACGGGAATGCTCCCTTCCACGGATGTCAAGATAATGCACAATCAGTATGGGGACTACATACTGATCCCGTGAGTCCGTACATTCGCCACCAACTTGATACTATTGAGGAGTACGTGACATTAAATATGGACATTCCTACTCCTCTTGCTCAAGAGTGGAAGGCTAGAGATGACAAGGATACTCCCTATAGAAAGATTTGGGATGGTAATCACATTTGCCTACCGGTATCACATTGGTGTACTTACTATAAGAAGGATGGAGATCATTCAATACCCATCAGATGTGATGAGCTCGGAGAAGGTACTTGGGATATCCTTTTCAAAGTGAATGGGCTATATTATGGTCGACACAAGGATAATAAAATAGCCTCTCTCTCCATGCATATGGAATCCATCCTATATATTCCGAAACCACCCAACGTGGACGACATAATTGATCAAATCCTTAACAGCAGTGGTACGAAGCGCAAGTCGGAGAAGAATGCTACATCAAAACGCAAATCAAAGAAGGAGAATTGCTAGTCCTTTCCTAACTCTTCCCTATGACAATTCGCTTATGTGCTTTGAGTGTCGTAGACGTGGTCTTATTAGATACATTTTACTTCTTCGTTGCCATCATATCATTTGTGTATTTTGTCGTGAAAAGCATCGATGTAATTCTTCATTTTGTAATATGTTATAGAACGTTTCCTTAGATGTGTAAATTTCCGTTTTAGGCTTCTATCATCATTTTTATGGATTGTGAGGGTGAACCTGTACAGGAGCTCAGTGCTATTGCTATGAACAATTGGACATATCAGATTGTTAGTGTCTATCATCAACATGCCAACTGCGATCCCAATGTTGATCAATGGGCGAGAAAACACATTCATGGACTTAATCTGAAATATTTGCAAGACTATGGCTTTTCTTGTGAGAGTGCTCTTCTTATTGACTTTAAACGATGGTTAGCTGCTTTCAATGTTATACGCATCTTTTGTAATAATCCTGGTAAGGAGAGGAAAGTATTTCCCAATCTAATCATTGATGATATTTTGCTCCCACCTTGGGATAGTAGAGTGAATCAACATTATCATAAAGTCACAAAACGTTTTAAGGATTTGTGTGTTCCTATTTTGTCTGTTCGTTGTAGTAGCTACGTTCATAACCAATGCTTCTTTCCTCCTTACCTCAACACTGCCAAAGTCCTGTATGGTTATCATTGCTCGCTGTATGATAGTTACCAGCTGTATCTATTTTATCTCTTTCAAACCATTGATTTATAATGCATGCTTGTTACCATTATTCAATAAATGTTACTATGAGAAGAGTTGTTGTTTTCATGCAATGGATGGGTTAGATAAAGGGCGATCATGTCTTTCTCAAACGACTGCGGAACATTACGTTTTCATAGGCAAAGTTTAAAAGGAGCTGTTCAAGATTATGCGATAAAATTTCATAAAGATGAGACCGACATCGAAGCAGTGGTCGATGATGCTAGCACTCTATTTCTAGAGTTAATGAATACATTCTCTGATAGCATTATCATGGCGCGATTAGTTGCGAAAATTAAGTTTAGTCATTTTGGAAAGGAAGAGGTGGAAAGTCGCTCTTTCCATTTTGCTTCTTATTCAATGGAAGTGGTAGATCACCCCCAAGAATTTTTTAAAAGACATATGATAAAAATTGCTGAACGTCTTAACGCATTTAACCATCATGGTAGCAGTCTAGTGATTGAAGCGATTTCAGATATTCACATTCAACTTTCCATAAAGAAAAATTGAAAATGCAGTGGTACTTGATTGTAGCACAACTGGTTTTCGAGCTATGTCTGCTCACTCTCGAAGTATATTCCTTCTGTACATGCGTCTATTATTTAGAAAAGGCTAGCAAATTCATATCTTCAAAAAGACTTGCTATAGACATCAGTAACGGTGAAACTATGTGTTGTGATGTATGTAAGCGAAAGGATGGAAATGAAAAGCGCATCTTCAAGAGATGTAAGCATGCTTTTTGTCAACGCTGTTTCATACGTAATTGCATTCAACTTTGCCAATGTTACCACTGTGATATTGCTCATTTCGAGTGTCACTTATGTCGCAATAGTTAGTACCTATGCAAATGTGGTAAAGATAGGTTTTAGCAAAGACTAACACGGAAAATGGCGAAACGTAAAATGACGAAACGTAAAAGTCAAAAGTTTTCTTCAGCCATTCAAGCTCTCCGACGAATGAAAGCAAATCAGCGATACAATGCTATACGACATGCTAACGATAAATTCATTTGTGAAATTATTTCTCATGTGAGGAAGTTGAGGACGAAGAAATTAGCGCCAAAACAACGAAAGTTACTTAAGCGATATGCTACAAAATTGCGTTTCATCTCCAATCCTAAAGTCGCCCTTCAAAGAAAGAGGAAAACTCTAACACAAAAGGGTGGTTTCCTTTCAGCAATACTTCCAATGATAGCTCCTGCCGTGGGCAACCTATTGGGAAATATCTTTGGCTCTAAGCGTTAATTATGCAAATGTTGAGTCTCAAAGTAATAAAATGGATTTCAGACTTCAATGTGATAAAGTTCTGACTGTATCAGGTCCATCTCATGCAGGTAAAACTGTTTTCACGCTGAATTTATTGGATAAAAGAAGGGAGTTGTTTAAGGAACCTATCAATCGAGTGATTTGGTGTTATGGTATTTATCAACCGTCGCTGTTTCAGGAATTGCAAAGTCGCAACTTTATTCGACATGAAGGAATTATTCCAGTGGATAAACTTCAGTCTAATGATGTTGTTGTATTGGATGATTTATTAAAAGAAAGTAAGAATTCAAAAGATGTTACAGATATGTTTACTCGCGCAGCACACCATAAAAGGTGCTTTATCATCTATATTACACAAAATTTGTTTCCTGATGGAAAAGAAGCTCGTACACGAAACCTGAATACACACTATTATGCTATTTTCAAGAATCCGCGAGATAAAAGTCAATTTGAAATTTTAGCGCGACAAGTTGCACCCAGAGTATCAAAAGCCTTAATTGAAATTTTTCAAGCAGCTACTGAAAAACCATACGGTTACTTATTCATTGACTTTACGCAAGAGTGTCCGGAAGAATTTAGATTTCGAAGTGATATTTTGAAAACTCCCATGATTATCTACAAACTATGAGTTCTTATTCTCGCATGATTGTTATTCCTCAGGATGAATATGTACAATTGACTGCCATGCAGCAAGTAAAGCAACCTCTTGCAAATCAAATGTATAGGAAAGAAATAGATTATCAGCAAAATGTTCACATCAAAGATCCACATCGTGCTGTATTATTACAATCGGAAACTGTTGAGCAATTGAAAAACTTGAAGAATAAGATGCGTGACTCTGTATCGACTGCTACACCTTTAGCATCTCGCGCACATGCCATATCTCTTTTCAATAGTATTGAGCCCCATCTCAATGTAAATGATAGAGGAGAAATCATTACAGATGAAAATAAAGTGATTGATGCTTCACGTTATGAAGACTTGATTCAGTATGCGACACGTAGAAAGCGCCGTCAGGGCTATGTTCCACCTGGTTGGTCATACTTTCTTAAACTATTGAAAAAGCATAATGTGCCAAAATTTGCTTTGAATAATGAGACATTGAAAGAACTTGATTCAACAGTGGCTACTACTCCAATGCTTCAGACGATGAAAATGCCAACAAATTGGTTTAAGGCGTCACCTGCTACATCCCCTCCCACACTCACTAAGCAAACAAGAGGAAGAACTCGACGTAGATCTACATCGCCACTAAAACTGGTAAAAGGAAAACGTAAAACAGCTCCTCCCAGGAAATACATGTTCTCAGATTATTAATATGAAGCAGATGTGTTGCTTGCCATGTAATGAGCCGCCAGAGGTGAATGTCGTTGTCACTTGCACTTGCTGCGCCAGCTCTCATAATGAAACCCCTAAGCAATGTGAACACGATCGCAAAACCGCTAAAGCTAAATGCTGCAGTTGTTGTAAATGTAGAAAGGGAAGAAAACAAAAAGATGAGAAGGAGGAAAAAGAGTCAGTCGTCATCGACTGAACGTTTGAAGTCAATCTATTATGATGTAAAACATCCGGCAGGATTTGCATCTATCAAGAAATTATCAAAAGCGAGTGGTCTTCCACAATCACAAGTGAAACGATGGTTAAAGGGTCAGGCTACCTATACACTCCACAAACAAGCGAAAAAGAAGTACCGCACCCGCCATTATATTGTTCATGACATCGATGAACAGTGGCAAGCAGATTTGTGCGATGTTGCCTCCATTTCAAAACATAACTCGGGCAATAATTTTATTTTAACCGTCATTGATATTTTCTCGCGTTATGCGTGGGCTCAACCTTTAAAAACTAAAGAAGGGAAAGGAGTAGCAAAAGCATTCCAAACAATTTTTCGAGAAGGTCGCATTCCAAAAAGAATTCAGAGTGATCAAGGAAAAGAGTTTGAAAATCAGCATGTGACAAGATTATTTGAGAGGCATGACATTGAGTTGTTTAGTGTAAAGAGCGCTTATAAAGCTGCACTCGTTGAACGTTTTAATCGCACATTAAAAAATCGTTTGTGGCGACATTTTACTGCCAACTTGACACAAAATTGGACAAAGGTTCTACAAGATACACTCCATGCCTACAATCACTCTATCCATCGTTCTATTGGACTCAGACCAGTAGATGTAAATGCTAACAATGTAGATAAAGTGCGCGAATCATTCCAACGTAAACGCACTCATGTGAAAAGTGATGTGAAAATTGGCGATAAAGTTCGTATCTCAAAAGTGAAAAGTGTTTTTGCTAAAGGGTACCTCCCGAATTGGACAGAGGAGGTATTTACAGTATCAAGGATTAATCAAAAAGACTCTCCGACCACCTACAAGTTGAAAGATTACGATAATGAAGAAATTGAGGGTAGCTTTTACCGCGATGAGATTGAGGTAGTCACTGAAAGTGAAACATATTTGGTAGAGAAAATCATTCGATGTAAAAAACGGCAAGGTGAAGAATGGTGTCTTGTTAAATGGACTGGTTATCCTTCAAGTATGAACTCTTGGATGCGTCGTGCCGACATCTTTCATCTAAGTGATCGACAGTGATTCATGCAAAGTTGTAACTAACAATGTTTAGGGTTTGAGCTATGAATCCAACTGCCTCATTTTATTCACGACCCTCCTACGTAAGTGGTGGAGGACAAATTTACATCGGTGCTCGCCGCCAACGTGGAGGTAGCATACTTGGTGCACTGAAATCTGTTGTAGCACCTCTCATATCCAATGTCGGTAGATCTTTAAAACGAAATGTTTTAAGTAATGCCGTTGGCTTTGCTGGTGATGTTGCTAGTGATCTTTCCAGAGGTAGAAGTTTCAAGAGCAGTTTGTTGAATCGTGGGAAGGAACGCGGTTTAAAAACATTGAAGCAGACCATTGCTGGTGTTACTCAAGGAAAGAAATCACCTAAACGAATGAGAAAAGGAAGGAGGAAACATCGCGGAGCTGGTAAGGTGCAATCTTCAGTCAAAAGGCATTCACGCAAACGTCGCAGAGGCTCTAATCATTCATCAGGCGCTAAACGACGACGCTGCTATAACTTCTAATCATGGAGTGTAAAACTTCCGGTTTTTGTTTGTTCGATCAACAAGCCATACAGACAGATATTCTTAGTTCAAGTATTGTAGATTATCATCCTCGAACAGCTGAGAATGCTGGCCCCATTGAATTTGTTATTCCTGGTGGTAGTGATGACTACATAGATTTGAGTTATGCGATGCTTGATTTGAGGTTTAGAATTCAGCAAGCAGATGGAACTGCTATTGACGATGCACATAAAGTTGGACTGAACAATTTACCATTGACTACATTACTTCGCGATGTTTCTCTAACGATTGGAGAGCAGCAGGTGGAAGGTGGTCAAAGCGATTATCCCTATAAATCATATTTCACCCATGTATCGCAGTTTCATC